>OVBJ01001635.1:5226-25883 GCA_900406535.1 Noccaea bulbosa | reverse complement strand
TTAATAAAAGAAAAATCCGAAAATCGGAACAATAGTTTGTCCATGTGTGAGTGAGTAAAGAAACTGAGAAACCACACATGGAGATATAATTATATGGAATTCGAAATGGTTAAATTACCCATTGTTCCAGAAGCGTCACTGCCTCCATAGAATGTGGCGTGACCGTTGGTTAAACCCGAAGGTCTAAACGCATCAACCGCCATAAAAAGAGTGGCCAAAACTACCAATCCAGCTAGAGACTTTGCCATGATTGTAATTCTTTGAAGAAGGAAGAGATGATTATAATTATGATGGTAATGGTGATGGTTATGATCGAGTGAAGGAGAGAGAGTTGTTTAAATAAAGGTGGGAAGTGTGTGTAAACTATGCAGTAGCAACAAAACCTTACATGTGGTCTTGTCTTTATCTAGCCTGTGTGTATCTTTATTTCTTTCTTTTTCCTTTTTTTTTTTTTTTGGCAAATCTTGTACAAGTTATATTTGTAAGCAACAGTATAAGTCCAAAAAGATAGTAGATCTGCAAACTCTGTTTGTAATATGTAGATGGGTTTATATTCCCCAAAAAGTTCATACAAACTTTAGTGTAAGTTGGGTATTGGTTGAACTCTATATTGCCCTATGTCACAACTTTTTGGAGTTAAGAAGAGAGGCTTTAACGTCGCCTTTGTTTTATTGGTGGATGCAGGATTTTTGATATACATGTTTGGTTATTTGCAAGATTGTAATTTTTAAATTAGTTTGGTCACCCAAAGGTCCCAAACAATAAGTTACTACTAATTCTAACAAACAATTGGATATTAAATACATGTCGTTAGGAGAATAATCAGAGTTAAATGGTTTTGTTTATCTGTATCAGAGATTTCTACTGTTAAGTGCGGTGGAATTAATTTATTTTGCTTAAATGAATAAAATAAGGAGGAAGAGAGACAAAAGGGAGGTTTTTTGTTTGTGATGTGCCAAAAACAATCATGTGCAGGTTGGTCTGTGCAGGTTCATCGACTCACATGCTCTCTTCTACATTATTAGCAACATGCCAAATCGCTTTATTTTCTTTTATAGTAATTATCATTTTGGGGTTGGTTAATCGTCCTTCAAAACTTGATTGCGAATCTTACTCGAGGAGGATCACCGTCACGGCGTCGTCCGATCGCCTTACACAAATGTAAATACTACTAATAAGTTCATCAGTGATGAAAATATGGGTCCAACAAGATTAAGGAACTTGAAGACCTTATTTTCATTTTATAGCGTAAGAAATCCTTAAGCCATTACAAATTTACAACTATATATAGCATGATAAATTTACAACTATATATAGCATGATAATGAGTCAATGACATTGATCAATGATGTTGTGGTTTGAATAGTTGGCAGTAGCAGCCAACAAAGAGCCTTGGAATCATTTATTACTGATTTTGATCATTATTAGGAAATTAATGAATCAAACAACAAAGACCCATAATTTAAAGCGTAACATGGGACTATCTTATTAAGACAATGAAACCTAGTTTGGCAGGAACAGACAGATGTATTAATTATATAATGGTCATACACATGTCTTGTCTTCATTCTTGTGATATTTGGAGTGTATATCTATCACTTTGGGGTAAAATACAAATGGGGATTTATTTACATTTTAACTTTATGCATCGCCTGGAGATGATAACATTTCACATGCCAATGTTCTAACAATGAGCCGCCTAAAACAGTTAGCTAAAATTATTCAATACTTAAAATGTGAAAATCTCCCAAACACCACCATTAAACGAAGTTGAAAAGATTCGAATATGCTGAAACCAACAATACGAATCTCTTTTCCTAAAGTTAGAACCAGAGTAAATAAAAAGGGCAATAATTATCCGGAAGGATGAAAAAATCCTCAGTAAAAAACACTTAGAACGAAGGGCACAGTAAAAAGTTAACTTGTGAGCTGAAACAAGAACCAGAGTAAGAGTAAACAAACTCTAACGGAGATCACCTTTCTCTAAAAATCATCATCGTCTTCCTCGGCCATATGCTTAGCCAACTCTTCCTCTTGCTGCTTCCTCTCTCTCCTCTTCTCATCGCTCTCTTTCTCCTTGTGAGTGTTGGGAGGAAACCTCAAAGCTCTGACCGCTTCGTTATGCATGTTGAGGCAGAAAGCGATTCTTGAGTTAAACGCAGTCTGTGGCTCATTGGTAGAGTAGATGTCCCCGGTTTCTTTGGAGACCATGCACCCATTTTTGTGATCAATGGTTGCATCGATCGCTCCATCGCGTATGGCCTTTGCCACAATGCTTTCCGCATCAGCCACAGGGTTTTCAGAGTTGAGCCTCAGCTTTTTGGCAACATCGGGAAGGGAGATTCTCGAGTATGAGATGCTTATGTTGCGAAGTCCAGTCCTGATGACATTGTGGCGGAGTCTTACAATGAGATTGTGCGTTCGGTCTTTAGCAAATGTGTCTGAGAACTTCTCTTGAACTGCCCTGAAGAGTTCCAAGTCCCCAATCCTCACCGCCTGCAAAAATTGTAACAGATTATTAACCGTAAGCTTCAGATCAGAACCAGTTATTTTGTTGCATCATACATCTCTAAAAGGCAACAGCAGAAAATCTGTAAGCCAGATAAGCAGCAATAACAAGAGTAATGAATAGGCCAACGAAAGAAATTTAGAAAATGTAAAACAGAGGTGACGTAGCTAAGCCTATGTCACAGCAGCAAGATTATGAAGGAGGGCTCACATTGGTTAGCTCGAAATAAGGCTTAAGAGCTTTCTCCATTCCCCTCTGGGTGAAAATGGACCTTTCCGGTATTTCTCCCAGAAGCAGGCGAACCAAAACTGCCCATTTATTGCATTGGACTCTGAAGCCTAGAGCTGCAATAGGGGCTTTCCGGGCTGCCTGAAGAAGGCTTTCTTTTGCGTCTGTATACTCGAGCTGAATGGTTCGAATCTTCCCGAGGTAGTACAGATACCTACAGAACTGCAGAGTATATCGTTTGAGATAAATTCATTTGCCAACAAAATGCATGCTCTTTATTCTTCTGAAATTGTCACAATGGAGAGGAAATCAAATAGAAGAAGATTCGCATGTATCAAAGGACGAAGAACACAAGATAGATCGAAGATAACGGCAAGAGGTAGTATCAAAGTTATAAACAAGAGAACAAAATGAAAGACCTCAACAAAGTTGGACAATATTTAGCGATATGACTGCCAGTGGAAAATGCTTAGGCAAATGGACGACATATTCTCTAGCATTGGAGATCTCATAAGAATATATAATCTAGAGCACCACGATAAATAAGAGTATGAAGGCATAAACAACAAAGAACTACCTGTTGGTTTGAATGTGCCTCAAATCGTGGTGCTTTTGATCTTAGCTTCTCTGCCTGGTCATACAGATTGTAGTGAAGGTAGTTACGAAGCAACAGGTTTAAAAGTGTTTCCTGCATACAATACAATATTTTTCAGTAAGTAGCAAGCAAAAGTTTCAGAGCAATGAATCGTAGGCTGCATTTGCTAAACACACACACAGATCTGCACACACATACCTGACCCAATTCATCATGGCGTAGTGTTGCCGAATGATGCAAAGCAAGAAGCGTCCTGCAAAAATAAACAAGTCAACCAGATAATTAACTGTTGAACAACTTATTAGTAAGATGAAGGAACAAGTACAAAGCTAAACAACCAGTCTTTGAGTTACTAACCCACGAATTTCAGCCAGATTTCCGGTAAGCTCATAACTCAAAGAGTAGTAAAAGTACAATCTTGACGCAATGACATCAATGGTCCTTCTGTTGACGTTCTTGAGGCGAGCAATGCTTGCTGAAGAGCAAGCTTTAGCCTAAGAAGATGATTAAAAGCAGATCATGAAACCAAAACCACAGCAGAGAAGTAACTCATGAGATAAAACCAAAAGAGGCAGCAGCAGAAACCTCGTTGTACTTTTTCTGATCGATCAGAAAAAGAAGAACAATGAAGTAGCAGAAGATCTCCAGCTCTGCAGGAAGGTGCTTCAAAGGGGCTTGTGTAGCTGATGAAGCTGTATCCACTTCCATATCATGATCATCACCCTAAACCATTATAAGACATATAGATCAGTAGCTAAACCAGTTTGTTTCCCAAAACTTTTCATTCAAAACATCAAAAGAAAGTGTAATCTCAATATCATGAACCTAAACTTCCTGAAGGCAGACGCTAATTGAAACAAGTATATTATTACCACATCAAAGTCGAGAGCAATAACACATTAATACCTTGGGAATGAACGAAGAAAGGCGAGAGTGGGCTTCCGATCCTGGAACCAAAGCGAATTCCAGGAACGAAGAAAGCACAGAGCCGGTGAGTTTTCGCCTAAGTCCGACAGTGAGACGCACCGCACGAGCAATGCGGCGGACCTCCTTCGTATACGACCCACTATCAATCAGAGCTGCTATCTCCTTCAAATCTGGGAAAAGAAGAATAGCGAAAGTGTGAAATCAGATAAAGAAGAAACTTGAAATTCGAAACCCAGAAAAAAATTTAGCAATTTTGGGATTCTCGTGAACTGAAGCATTCGAGATCGAGATTTACGCTGCATAGTGGAGGTCGTAGCAGAGATGACCGATTGAGAAGGGGTCTGGTTATCTTTCATTTCTACGTCCTGAGTCATCTTGCCCAAATCTCGATACTCTTCACAAAGACGAAAAGGAGAGAAGATTAGGGTTTTGGCGCAAGTGCAACTAAGCTACAGAGATCTCACCGGAATCGATTGAAGTGTCTATTGATTAGTTAACCAAGGAAGACAAAGAGAGAGCTTACTAAGTTGACAGAACGGAATTCGCCGAGGAGAAACTGGCGATGATGGATCAGATTTGAAGATGAACTGATGCTTCTAAGACCCTTTTTCTTTCCCAATTGAATCCTTTTCTTTTTAATCAAGACAGCTTTTTACTAATACTATTTATATGCATAAGGATACAATTTAAAGGCATCTAAGTCGTTGTAGTATAGTGGTAAGTATTCCCGCCTGTCACGCGGGTGACCCGGGTTCGATCCCCGGCAACGGCGATTATTATTTTAAATATGAGTTTGGATGGACCTCTCCTAGGTAGACCTAACCAAAGTCCATCCTCCTTCAGCCCATAACACAACTAGCCCCTTGCTATAGTTTTTTTTTTTTTTTACTAACGCTGAAAGTGTACCTTATTGACTATCGTTTCCTCTGTTAAACAACAGAAAATGCAAGTGTAGAAAGAAATGTATCACTTCTTCTTGGTGAAGTATGGAACAAAAAACGTGTTCATCATGAGACATGCGAGTAAGTCAAATATCATCATAACTTGTCGTTCCAAAACTCAAAATTAGAGACAAAACTTGTCGATCCATTACTTAAAAAAACAATGACAAAACTGGAAAACTGTTTAAGGAAGAAGGAAAACTGGAGAAATCCAAAGACAACATCCATAAATAAATGAACATATATATAACCTAAAGGCAACATGAAATAGAGAAATTATGCTACGGCAACACGTTGTTTTTGAAGGACAGAGACAAACTTAGAGAATGAAGGAAAAGAACAAAGTCCATTCAACGACACCAAGTCACTTAAGCAGCTGCCTGAATCGGTGGTCCATTTGATCTGTTGAACCCACCACGGCCTCCTCTTCCACGACCTCCCCTTCCACGGCCACGTCCTGTTCCAAAATAAAGTTTTCAAATTTAGAAACTCATGACAAGTAGGTCAACATTACATTGAAAAAACAAGATCGTACCACGGCCCTGAGGAGGAGCATCATATCCATGATCATGTTGAGGAGGACCATTGTATCCGTAGTCTCCTCCATCATGTTGAGCTTCATAGTGAGGTGGTGGACCATTGTAACCTCCTCTTCCACGACCACCACGTCCTCCTCCTCTCCCACGCCCTCTTCCTCTACCATATGACCTCTCAGGCTCCATACCTCCATCACCATACCCACGATCCTGTGGAGGAGGAGCATTGTTGTATCCATAGTCTCCTCCATCTTGTTGAGCTTCATAGTAATGTGCGGGACCGTTGTAACCTCCTCTTCCTCGACCACCGCGTCCTCCTCTCCCACGGCCTCTTCCTCTTCCAGATGACCGCTCACGCTCAGGCTCCATTCCTCCATCATCATGCTCAACATTCACATATCCATTTCCTGATATATCCGAAAAAGAAATATCACAATCAAATCCACAAATTGGAGCCCTTCTCTACGTGATCAGGTGAAAATAAGATTTTGGAAAGAAAATTGCTAAAGCAATCCTACCTCTGCCACCTCGTCCCCTTCCCCTTCCTCCTCTGCCTCTTCTTCCTCTGCCTCTAGGTGATCCATCTACAANAAATTTTAAAAAAAAAAAAAAAAAAAAAAAGGCAGGGGGTTCGAAAACGTTCATTAAAAGTGAGAACATAAGTACCTCGTCCTTCGTAATCAATCTCAGCTAATGGCTTCACCATCTCAATAGGAATCGGACACTGGTACCTATAGCGTCATATATCAAGATATTTTTAGCATTAGAGACAATGTACCTCTGTAGCCATACTACTGTTTGAGTCACAGCCTTAATTACTACAGAGCAAAATCATTATCTACAAACCAGAAATATCTAAACAACAAAGCACTAGAAACTCACCCAACTGAGGATGTGTTCAGCTCCACCTTTGAAAGGGTGATAGTTATCATCGACACATGCCTTGTTGTCTCGATTCTTCAGCGAAAATAAAAAACGCAAGGAAATAAATAACAGGTCGAGGTAATAAAATTTAAGAGCACAGCATGATAATATGAGTCCCAGTACAACTTACGGAAGAAGGCCTTCCTCTTTAGGTTCCCAGGTATCTGTTATGTCCGTGGATCCAATAGAAGTCGTCTGATGAAGACCAGGAATCCTTCTCTGCATTACAGATTGCAAGAACATTTTCAGATACAATAGAAATACCTTTTATAATCTTGAATGAACGAACGAACGAACCAAATACATACCTTAATCAGCTCAACTATGGTCACACTCTTGTTAATAGCTCTTCCCATTGCCTTGAAGCTAACTTCATTCAATCCCTTTTCCTGTATTACAGAAACAAATTCCGTTGTAAGCAAACTAAACAGATTTTAAACAACAATCGAAAGCCAATACCACTACTCAAATATAATTACAATAAGCCAATAGAGAGTAGGAAAAAAGCATACAACCACACCGCAGGCACAAACGACATAATCAATACTTAGAAAAGTCTTGAGTATCAAACAGCACAACATTATGAAGCAGTTAATCAATAATTTGCTCTTTCAGGAAGCAAATTCATGTTTAATTTTCTACTGAAACCGACACGAAACGTAAGAAGAAGAAAAACGTCATTCACAGAGAGAACATAAATGCTACTGGATTCTATGAAATCGCTGAGCAATTAATTGTACAGATCGTCTACACCATATATGTTGTCAAAATCTATCTACCCTCTCCACCAATTCATAACAGTACGAATACCAAATCTTCGTCACATACACGGACGTTTTCAGATTTACAGAAGAGAAACCCAATACCTGAAGAAGAGTCATCGCATAAGTAATGTAGTTTCGCGCCCTACCCATACTGGTGATACGAATCTCGTTCTCAGCAATCGGCGTCTCATCCTTGGGCTTCTCCACTCGATTATACATCTCCATCTGAAGAAATAAATCAAACAAAATCCCACCGAGAAAGCAACACAAAATCAGAAGAGTCCTTCTCAAACAGAAACCGAAGATACGAGACTAAGGAATCAACGGGGTTCATTAAACGAAAACAACAACCATATATAAATTTTCAGGAGCAGAATCCTCGCAAATCGCTTGAATGCTTACCTTGTGCGACTGTTCTGGTTAGATCCTCCGAAACCCTAGAAGATTCGGATAAGCAAAGAATCAGGAATTGGACGACAGCACTATTTGATAAGGTCTCGTTTTCTGCTTTCACGCCCTAACAAACGGTTTAATGAAGGCGCCTCTCTCATATATAAGGGCCGCACAACTTCTCTTCCACACCCATGCACCAGTGAACTGCCCTAATCGATTTCCGGTTCGCAATTTTTTTACTTTAAACCGAACCGAGTATAAGACCAGCCGTACCGTACCCAAAACGGAACTTTTTGTAATTTTGCTACAATTTTGTCGGTTTAGATGTACAAGCTCCGGCCGGTACCGGTACAGCAGGTTAGGATGTATTTCCCGGAAGATTATCCAACTGCACGAAAAGGAAAAAGTCCATAAATGGTTTTCCGTGGGCAAGAAATTCTAATGCTTGGACTTTTTCCTAAACGATTTAAAGAAAGTGAATTAACAAATCACATTATTACATCTCATCATTTTATGTGGGTGGTTTTTCATTCTATAAAGGGAGGATTCTTTATCAAAAAAAAAACAAAAATAATAAGAAGGGAGGATAATTAAAGTAGAAGTAAGGATTTTTGGAAAAGAAAACATGGATAAATCTTTTAAACTATTGCATTCATGATTCAACACATGTCATTACTTAAACCGTCTATATTTCAAACAAATCTGAAACTCCTTAGTCCAGGTCCTTTAACACATTTAAAAGTTCTGGGTTTTGCAGATTATTATTTCTTAACAGACAGATTGCGGAAAATTATATATGTATGCTATATAGTATGTGTGATATTAACATAGAATAAAAAGGACTACTAATAAGATGGCTGTGTGAGGAATGAAAAGAAGGTGTCTCGTATTTTTCCTCCTTGTGGTTTAATCAGAGGATCAATGGTGTTTTTCCACCCTTCAAAATCTATGGGAGAACCAGCATCGGGCAGCTCGAATCCATTCACATAGAAGGTCGGTGTTGCGGAAACTCCCCTTGAAACGCTATACTGCAAACAGAACAAAAGCAATTATGGACTGGACAACAATTTTTGTCGAAGCTCTGATGAGTAAATGACATAAGGTAAGGTAAGCTATGGAACCCCAAGTTCTTCTACTGCAGACTAAGATAATGACTAGACTATGCAGTAAAGGATCCATATCTTTCCATTTGGTTATCTAGTTGAAAATATGAGCAATAATAATACAGTAGACCAAATCGAATAAACCATTTTTATTCATGGGCAAAAAGCTGAAGGGATCACCTTGAAAGAAACCCTCGTGGCAAGATCAGAATTTGAGTTGCTGAAGCCAGATTTAAGAGGAGAATGATATGAGCTTCCCAATGTGACTGTTCCGAGCTTGACTATTTTGTCCACAACTGCAGGTCTTGACATGAGTTGTGTTTGCGAGTTGTAGAACAATGCCTGTTAAAGCAATATCAAGGAAACCATATTTACGTATTGATCATAAACAAATGAACAAAACAAGAAAAAGGCTTCGTCCAAATGGAATGCAAAGATAAACATTTCATTTCAAGGAAGAGAACCGCTGATATACATTTTCTCTGTTTGATCTCAGCAGAAATCAGCTTTTAGTACACTTTAAACCGAACCTGATGCTTGAAGATCCCTTCCAGTAAGTTGAACGTGGCATTGGCGTTTAAGGCATTCACGATGTGTAAAGCCCGAGAGGCTACAAAGGCATTGTCATGGAAGCTGCAAGATCCAAAAGCAGGAAATAGAAAAAGCTTCATCACACAAGAATTGTGAAACATTTTGCATACAACATGTTTACGGCCACATAACTTTTCTAGTACTTTCTCAGACTACTTGTCAATTGAATTTGCGAAAAACATTCATTGCATGCGTAGATTCAGGAGAGAAATAAGGAAATCATGAAATTATTGAACAATCAACTAATTCTCAACCTAGCTAAGAAATTGAAAATTGAAATTTCAAGGAAAAATTAAAAACTGACGGTAAAGGAATGAGGTGAAGAGAAAGGGCAACGGGAGATCCATAGTGATCAATCGCTAGCTTTAGCGGCTCCCAGGCGTCTCTACAATCGGGGCAAACCGGGTCAAAATACGCTTCGATGAGTATCGTATCCGGGTCGATTTTCCGACCGGGTGGATACACGAATCCATCACGCCTCGCCGGAGGTAGTAGCTGCGCTTGTACATTTGTTCCGACGAAGAAGACAATGAACAATAAAACAGTTCGAATCATTTTCGCTCTCTCTGGATCGATTTTCTGAAAAGGAGAGGCTAAAAACTCAAGACGGAGGGGAGTCACGGAGAAGATGCAATTAACGGCCAGGATTGCTCGGAAGCTAAGTGAGGCCCAGTTATTATCTTAAACCGTTGATTCCCAAATGTGCTGACGTGGTAGAATCTGGTGGCGTGAAGGATAGATAAATAGTTAAGGTTAAGCGGGAATTTCTTTTTTTTTTCTTTTGTTCAAGCAATGACAAAACAAGTTCTTCTTCCACTGATAGAGAAAATCCCTCAATCGATACTCGGATTCTTAGAATATTCTCCATCGTGTTGGTCTTCTTCCCTATCGAAGACAACGCAAGCTCACGCTCGTATTCTCAAATCCGGAGCCCAGAACGATGGCTACATCTCCGCTAAACTCATTGCTTCATACTCGAACTATAGTTGCTTCGACGATGCAAATCTCGTCTTGCAGTCGATTCCGGATCCCACTGTTTACTCTTTCTCTTCTCTTATATACGCGTTAACTAAGGCCAAGCTTTTCTCGAAATCGCTTGGCGTGTTTTCTCGGATGTTCTCTTACGGGCTGATTCCGGATAGCCATGTTATTCCGAATTTGTTCAAAGTATGTGCTGAGTTATCTGCTTTCCAAGCTGGTAAACAGATTCACTGTATATCTTGTGTGTCCGGATTGGATATGGATGCCTTTGTTCAGGGATCTCTGTTTCATATGTACATGAGGTGCGGTAGGATGGGGGATGCACGCAAAGTGTTCGATAGAATGTTTGAGAAAGATGTTGTGACTTGCAGTGCTCTGCTCAATGGCTATGCAAGAAAGGGTTGCTTAGAAGAGGTGGTTCGTATTCTCTCTGAGATGGAAAAATCAGGTATTGAACCCAATATTGTGTCTTGGAATGGTATTCTTAGTGGGTTTAACCGTATCGGGTATAACAAGGAAGCTGTGATAATGTTCCAAGAGATGCATCACCTGGGGTGTTTTCCCGATGAGGTCACAGTTTCGAGTGTTCTTCCTTCTGTTGGAGACTTGGACAAACTGGATTTAGGGAGGCAGATTCATGGATATGTGGTTAAACAGGGTCTGCTGAAGGATAAATGCGTCATTAGTGCGATGATCGATATGTACGGGAAATCCGGCGATGCCTCTGGAATTATAAAACTTTTCGAAGAATTTGAGCTGATGGAGACAGGGGTTTGCAATGCATACATTACAGGGCTATCGCGGAATGGTCTTGTTGACAAGGCACTTGAAATGTTTGAGTTGTTCAAGGAGCAAAAGATGGAGCTAAATGTCGTGTCGTGGACTTCGATCATATCTGGGTGTGCACAGAATGGGAAAGATATTGAAGCCTTGGAGCTGTTTAGAGAAATGCAGGTTGCTGGGGTGAAGCCTAACCGTGTAACAATCCCTTCAATGCTTCCAGCGTGCGGAAACATAGCAGCTTTGGTTCATGGGAGATCGGCTCATGGATTTGCAGTGCGGATCCACCTTTTGGATGATGTTCATGTTGGAAGCGCTCTGATTGACATGTATGCCAAATGCGGAAGAATCAGCATGTCTCAGATTGTCTTTGATATGATGCCAACGAAAAACTTAGTCTGCTGGAATTCTTTGATGAGTGGATATTCGATGCACGGGAAGGCCAAGGAAGTCATGAGCATATTTGAATCTCTTGTCAGAACCAGGCTAAAACCAGATTTCATCAGCTTTACAAGTTTATTATCAGCATGTAGCCAAGTAGGTTTAACAGATGAAGGATGGAAGTATTTCGGCATGATGTCAGAGGAATATGGGATCAAACCAAGGTTGGAGCATTACTCTTGCATGGTGAACCTTCTTGGACGCGCAGGCAAGTTGCAAGAAGCTTATGATTTGATAAAGGAGATACCTTTTGAGCCAGACTCCTGCGTCTGGGGAGCTTTACTAAATTCTTGCAGACTTAACAACAATGTAGACTTGGCTGAAATCGCAGCAGAAAAGCTTTTCGTTCTAGAACCCGAAAACCCGGGGACGTACGTTCTCTTGTCCAATATATACGCCGCTAAAGGCATGTGGGCAGAAGTAGACAGAGTTAGAAATAAAATGGAGAGTCTGGGAATGAAGAAGAACCCGGGATGCAGCTGGATTCAAGTGAAGAATACAGTGTACACGGTTCTTGCTGGTGACAAGTCGCATCCGCAGATAGATCAAATAAAAGAGAAGATGGATGAGATTGGCAAGGAGATGAGAAAATCTGGTTATCGACCGAATTTGGATCTTGTTATGCAAGATGTGGAGGAGCAAGAGAAAGAGCAGATATTATGGGGACACAGCGAGAAACTAGCCGTAGTTTTTGGGCTTCTGAACACACCGGACGGTACACCTCTTCAGGTCATAAAGAACCTTAGGATATGTGGCGATTGTCATTCAGTCATTAAGTTTATATCGGGTTACGCAGGTAGAGAGATTTTCGTTAGAGATACAAATAGGTTTCATCACTTTAAAGATGGTATTTGTTCTTGTGGAGATTTCTGGTGACATTTTTGAGGTTTTTGATCATCTTATAATTGGTTTCTATATAACTAATTTTAGTGCATGATACTTGAAGAAATCTGGTTCATAAATCATAATATATACACAAATAAGGCACCTCTCGGCTCATGTTATAAACTCATTACATTGCGAGTCAGGCCATGGCGTGGGTTAAATAGTTTATCTATAGCCAATCTATCAGCAAGCCCGTCTAGCTCAGTTGGTAGAGCGCAAGGCTCTTAACCTTGTGGTCGTGGGTTCGAGGCCCACGGTGGGCGCTATCTTTTTTAAGAAACGCACGTGAAACTAACAGAGAGAAATATGAAATATCTCCTCCAACAAAAACAAAATTCCGAAAATAATCATTTTTAGATTTTGAGGAAAATAATAATCTAAAAATTAAATTAGATGTCAGATATCCTCCAACCACGTTTTCACAGAGAGCCACAGCATCATACTTCATAAGTTTCAACCCAATTCTCTCTCTATCTGCTTGAATCGCTTCGTTCCAGGTACGTGATTCTCTCATCAGATCTTTCCCCACACTTCGATCTTCTCATCTTCCTCGTCTCATCTTCTTCATTTTCACGGGCTCGAGTTGTATAACTGGATCGAATTTCAATTGATATGTCATTTTGACATCGGATTGTTCCCGCCTCGCGTTGTGACTTTTTTTTTCTCCAGGGATTGTGGAGCGGCTTGATTTGATTTTGATCTATGACAATGGGGGCGACTAGTATCGACATGGATGGAGGAGCTCTCGAGATCGGAATGGGTAAGTCACCGATCATGGATCACATATATTCTTCGGTTTCTACAGAACGTAGGTTGACTTAAGGGGATGAGATTCTTCGTTTGGCTTTTTATTTTCATTTTCCCCGTTTCTTTTGGTTCCGATTTGCAGTTTGGAACTTACTACAGATGAATCTCGTTTATGTCGTTGTTTTTAAAGTTAGTGAATGATCTAGCCTCTAGCTTAATCTTAATGGTTCCAGTTTAGTTACAGAGTAGTGTTACTTTTAGTCCTTTTACTTTTTGGATTTATAAATAAAGTATGAACATGTGTTTATTTTGCTTTGTGTTGATTTGTTGATGAATATCCTGTAGCTACTGTTATGAGTTTAGCTTCCTTGCTACGTTTTATCTTTGTAAAGAGACTGATTTGAGAACCTTTGAATTGTAGAGTACAGAACTGTCTCCGGAGTTGCAGGACCATTGGTCATTCTCGAAAAAGTGAAGGTAGAAACGTTGAGAACGAGAAGCTCTGCAATCAAATATAACTTTTTCTTATTCAGGAAGACTTACTGACTCTAAAGGTTTGATTGAACTGTTTATATACCAGGGTCCAAAGTACCAGGAGATTGTTAATATTCGCTTAGGAGATGGATCAATGAGACGTGGTCAGGTCTTGGAGGTTGATGGGGAGAAAGCAGTTGTCCAGGTTAATGATCTTTCGTGTCACTACTCTAGCTTGAATTCTGCATTACACTTTAACTTTTCAAATCTAGATTCACTGTTCTCAATAACTTATTCATCTAAGGGTTTCAGGTTTTTGAAGGAACATCTGGAATTGACAACAAATTTACCACCGTGCAATTCACAGGAGAGGTATTTACTATAAAGCCTTCTTTTCTTAGGCGTTTACAGATGTGTCATAATTTTGGTTGGTAGCTTTCTGAGAGCCAAGGATTAGGATTGCTTATAGTCTATTTTGTTTAACCTTTTATGTTCATGGCATGTGTTTCAGGTGTTGAAAACACCTGTATCACAAGACATGCTTGGCCGTATATTTAACGGCTCAGGAAAGCCAATTGATAATGGCCCTCCTATTTTGCCAGAGGCATACCTCGATATTTCAGGTGAGTGTTGGTTGCCTCATTGTGTGATCTTTGAAGCAAAAAAAAAAAAATGTCAGTTGTTTTAATTGTATCGGTGAATAATGTTTATAGGAAGCTCAATCAACCCCAGTGAAAGAACCTACCCTGAAGAGATGATACAGACAGGGATTTCTACCATTGATGTCATGAACTCAATTGCTCGTGGACAGAAAATTCCTCTTTTCTCTGCTGCTGGTCTACCTCATAACGAAATTGCTGCTCAAATTTGTCGTCAGGCTGGTCTTGTTAAGCGGTTGGAAAAGACTGAGAATCCAACTGAGGTAATCATTTACCCCATTAGAATCACTAAAGTACTTTCGTTTTCTGAGGATCATGCTGAAGTGTAAGTTGTGTGTGTGCGCACAAATTCACTTTCTAACTAATGTAGAAGGATTGAAGCATTTCTACGAATCTGTGGTACATGTAAAGGGCAATACTTTGTAATACTGTTGACTTTTCAGGATACTTAACTTCTGTGACAATTGACTATCCTACTTTTAAATGATTTTCAGTCTCTGTATTAGTCTGTAATTTTGTTTGCCTTGTAAAAATCATTTGATTTTATTCCCTTGTGTTTTTCCAGGATCATGGAGAGGACAATTTTGCAATTGTTTTTGCAGCTATGGGTGTGAACATGGAAACAGCTCAGTTCTTCAAGCGTGATTTTGAAGAAAATGGATCAATGGAAAGGGTTACCCTTTTCCTGAACCTGGTAACTTAATACTTGTGATGTCTATGCTTCTTGACGTGTCTTACTTCTTTTATAGTACTAATACATTATTGTCAATGTGTTGATATTTATTATGCATTCGACTCCAATAGGCAAATGACCCGACCATCGAGAGAATTATCACTCCTCGAATTGCCCTCACAACCGCAGAATATTTAGCCTATGAATGTGGGAAGCATGTGCTTGTTATATTGACAGACATGAGTTCTTATGCAGATGCTCTTCGTGAGGTAAAATGTCCTTCATTGATCTCGATGTTCCGTCCCGTGATACAAAATTTGAAATAGGTTTGCACAATTTTTATGAAGTCTACCTCTGACATATTTTGATTGAACTGTAGGTCTCTGCTGCTCGAGAAGAAGTGCCTGGAAGACGTGGATATCCGGGTTATATGTACACAGATCTTGCAACTATTTATGAGCGTGCAGGGCGTATTGAAGGAAGAAAGGGTTCCATTACCCAGATCCCTATCCTGACTATGCCCAATGACGGTAACAAAATCATATATCATTGTTGGATTCTCTTCTTTCTGATTGAACAAAGCTCATAATATCTCTTGTTGTAAAACTCAGACATCACTCACCCTACTCCGGATCTTACTGGGTACATTACTGAGGGTCAGATATACATTGACAGGCAACTACACAACAGACAGGTGCCATATGCTTTTACTCTTTTTGCTTATCTCTCATTATTTCTTTTTAATACACATCTCTCTCATCCGTCTACAATGATCTCTGATTTTGTCTTGGTTCTTCCCTAAAACAGATATATCCACCCATTAACGTGCTTCCATCACTTTCTCGACTGATGAAGGTAGCCAAGCCATTCGATTTTATACGCTTATGGATTTGTTACATGAATTGGAACGTACAAAATGACCTATTAACTTAACCATCGTTCAATTCTCCAGAGTGCTATTGGTGAGGGAATGACTCGCCGTGACCATTCTGATGTGTCCAACCAGGTTTGTTACTTATAGGATCTTACTTTACTAAAATCTCTATAATGTTCATTTGGTATCATCAGAAACCCAATTGGAAATATTCTGTTGACTTCCAGCTATACGCAAACTATGCAATCGGGAAGGATGTTCAAGCCATGAAAGCTGTCGTTGGAGAAGAAGCTCTTTCTTCTGAGGACCTGGTACCTCTCTCTACTCTCTCTACTCAAATCACATTCTTGTGCATATCAATACGCGCAACAACAATCACTCACAACAATAAGCTTCATGTGTTTGTGGTTGTGCAGCTGTATCTAGAGTTTCTGGATAAATTTGAGAGGAAGTTTGTGATGCAAGGCGCATACGATACAAGAAACATCTTCCAGTCACTTGACTTGGCGTGGACACTGCTCCGTATCTTCCCACGTGAGCTTCTCCACCGTATTCCCGCCAAAACACTTGATCAATTCTACAGCCGCGACTCCACAAACTAAGCCCGTTTAAGACAACCTCCTTTATGTTGCTCCTTTGGAACTTAAATCGTATCGAGAGAAGAAAAACAGGATTGAGAGAGAGAAAAAAACTCAGAGAAATGTGAATTTGAGATTTTTCATTTGTTTTTTCATTTGTACAATAAAGGTTGTGTAGGGAAAACTTCGTACAAAAACCGCTATTTATAAGCCTTCTGTTTCTGTCTTCCAAACTGTTGTTGTTGTGTAATAAATAATCTCTTCTCGTTCACTTTTTATAATCTACGTGCCAATGGTTGTGTTGCAACCTGTGAAGTATATCTTATATATGTTGGTCTTAACAGTTTTCTACATATAATATAATGAAATACGATTTTCTAGTTTGGTATATTAGGGAATTTCGACTATTTGCTACTCAAGAATATCACCACCACAAATGGTGAATTCATTTGATAAGCTGTGTGTATATGAATATAACAATTTAGCTTTTGTATAACAATGACAGATTTTATTAGATAATGTTATCACTTTTAACTAATTCACAAGGTCTACTCAAAGACACAAGCTTGTGGCTCGTATACCAAATGACCAAACACTCTCTAAGCCACAACCTAATTTAGTCTAACGATTCTATCTTTTGGTATTCGCTAATGATATATATAACCTCTGAATTCCATCAAAACAAAGAATGGTGCTGACCAATACACTGAGCCGCAGGAAAGAAAACAAACAAACATCAACTCTCTGTAATTTTTGGTTCCGACATTGCATTCCATCCAACATCTAGCAAACAGTATACTGTCCTGCCAAATCAAAAGGGATAATGTAAGAATCAAGAGCGAATACTTTGTCCACAGTTATATGCACATCTATAACAAGCTTATACAAGCCACAATTTGTGTTCATGTGTGTGTCTGTGTGTGTCCGTGTGGGGCTAATGCATATGCAATTATTTTACAAAAGAGATTTATTGTTGATGTTTACAACATTTCATCACCTCAATTCCTTTAACCACCTCTACTGCTAAGATAAACATAATGGAACTTTACCAGCAATCAAAATATGCTAGACTTTGTACTCGCCGACATGCATCCATTTGGTAGATGACCACTTGTTCCCGCTAATCACAGGACATCCACCTAGCGTCATCAAGGAGAAATATCTTAGAAACTACAAGATCCATAAGAGTGTTCCAAATGAATTATTTTAACCACCATGCAAGCTTGTAGGATCTAGTGTAGCATCAGGCCTCATGCTCCAAAAGAGCAATGCATCCCCCATTCTCGGCTTTACGGAAAGTCCCTTTTTCGCACACTCAGAGAGCTCATTATACCATGGCACCGAGCTAAAATTCATATTGGCAGCAGGAAACACTGTTTCACCGCCTTCTTCAACATCAGACCTTAAAACAAGAAAATAAGGGATTTTATATAAAAGAAAGAAGACGAGATTGGTAGATACTAAAACATGGCAACTTTAAGAAAGAAAGAAAAAAGAAATAGAAAATCTTACAGATACATAAGCATTGTAGCCATCCGTTGACCTCCGTTCTTAGTGTTGAACTCGTCAACAAAGTAATCATAGTGTGGCTCATACTTTTGCCCTGCTTCGTAGTGAAGCACTTGAAGTCCTTCTCCGTGATCTGCACTTTCCAGAATCATCTTAAATGAAATGAAATGAAAGACCAAACTGCTACTCATCATTGAAAGGTCTCTCTTACTTGCTGGAATAAAGGTGTAATCTGCAATTCTTTTCTCGATCATCTTAATGATTTTGTCTCTCCCTCTCCTAAGGAAAGTCCCTGAGCTTGTTCGCACCCTGAATGTGTACATAATTCCACAAATCATCAGACCAATACACAATGCTTGCAGAATTATAAGTCTTTTTTTTTTTTTTTTGTAATTTCTTCTAAGATATGAAGCATCAACATCATCCATGGAGAAAAGGAAACCGAACCTGCTATCTTTACTCTTGCCGGTTAGGCTATCTACAACAGTTGACTTCACCATATGTGGTTTGGCAAGATTGATTAAATATTCACATTCTTCCTTCGACTGGTCAATATCAACATTAAACTATTATTCAAGATTCCATTTTTTTTTGCTTCAAACATGCATTAATTTCGAATCAATTAATAATCGAAATTAATCTGTTGGATTAAGAACACTAACCAAGAAATTGTGGTAGACGAAAGCTCTGGGTTCCCAAGAAAGCACTTCAGTCCACTGATCTCCTCTCTTCCCAAGTCCCGCACTTCTGAATTCGATACACAATGAAACAATATCAATAAATAAATCAAAAAATCAAAAATCACGGAGATCAAGAATTCGACACAATTCATACACACACCTCTCAGTCGCAGCTCGTCGGAAATAAGAGAGATCGATCGGAGAAGATTCGTCGTAGTTGTTGATTGGCAGAGAGAAAACCCCAAAAGCCAAAAGCATTAACAGAACAATCGTTAACATGAACAGCATAAACAGAACCAGCATCAGTGTCGACCATTTCTTCGCTTGAAATCGCGACTGTCTCAGTTTAGCCATCAGCGAAGATCCACCCGAGACGAAAGAAAAAAACAGATGAATTCTAAACGAAGAGAGAGAGAGAGAGAGAGAGAGAGAGAGAGAGACAGAGAGAGAGACAGAGAGAGAGAAATCGATCGAAGAAGCGAAATCCCAAAAACCCCTGATATGCAGAAAAAGAAAAGATCAACAAAAAATACTTTGTACTTATATAATGAATGTTTCTTCTTTCGTTCTGAGGAATTCCTCCTTTCTTTATTTTTCTATCTCTGTTCTTTACAAAATTACTAAATGACATATGTTACCTTCGATACGCGATTGGTCAGTAGTTGATTGATGTGGATGTTTTTGTAATTTCATCGGAAATTGTTTTATTTTGGCAGCACCATGTTTTTTTACTTTCTTTCAAATCAAACCAATGTGCATTACATTTCTATAAAACCAAAATTATCANCTGAACAATCAGAGTTTCTTTGACTATAACATATCACATCCAGTCTTTTCAAAAATAATTATATTTCCTTAAATAAAATCTGCATTTTTGGCTATTGTATTTTCAAACTGTAAATTATTTTCCGTTTATAGGCCTTGTTTTAGTTTATTAAGCTAAGAAATTTTGATTTAGTTGCCAAAATTGATTTTGACAAAAATATACATTTTCACTATTAACATACGTAATGACAAAGTTTTTGAAAATAATTAAAATCGTAATCTATACTATTATTTGCAAAGTGATTTTGAAAAATAGAGATCTCTCATTCACTCTCACGAATACACTTACTTAAATACCCTTAATGAAATAATTTAATTACTTTTAATTGCTATTACTAATAAAATAATTTAATTGTCTCACAAAACAATCTATCGTTAACGAATATTATCTGAAATTTTTTTTAACAAAAAATAGTTATGATCTTTACGCAAAACCCTAATAATAAGCCTTAAAGAAATCTATATATACCAAACCGTAGTTTACAAAGTCTCCATCCATCTTTACACACTGAAATCTATCGTTATACTTTTATGTGTTTGATATCTCTTGAATTTTGAGTTGTTAATTATTTGTTTATATTCTCTGAATTTGATGTGTTCTACCTATGATTATTAAAACTTTGATTGTTCAGATTACAGAGAAGGATGTATCCAGACAAAGTAAGATAAGTGATTGGTCGAATAGTCTATGTGTGAAGAATGGATTGAGCAGATTGGCTGGGCCACAAGTAACCTAAATCATGGAAAGTATGAGTTCACGACTGATTTGCAAGAGTTCAAGGATGCTCATCTTTTGACTACAAAGATGAGTTTGGTGTCGTATTTGAAACCCTTTGTCTTCACCGTAACCACAAAACATGTAGCTTCACCTGCCGCTGCCTTCGCATGCACTGGTAACTTGATCTGAAATAGTTTTGAGTTTTATTTTTATCCATCTCAATCGTTAATTGTTTTGATTTTTATTGATGATTCTATGTGTTAGGAAGAATTTATGGTTTTCTTTTATTAAATTTTTGTGGAATCATGAAAATGTTTAAAGA
>OVBJ01001634.1:0-25390 GCA_900406535.1 Noccaea bulbosa | reverse complement strand
AAAACGATTTTGAAAAGACGGAGTCGAGATTTCTCTCTTTCCTTAATTCGATAAATCGCCCGTAGTGTGACGGTTCGAAACGATAACGAATCCCAGGATAAAACCATATATGAAAACGATATGCAACACCCAAATCGTAGTCTGACGAACACGAGATTCTATGAATACTCTCGAGACTTACTTGCGGAAGATGATGTCGCAGATTCACAGAAGAGATGGCAGTGTTTTTTGTTTTCTGAATTGTTTCAGAGTAGTCCAAGAAGACGATGGAGTTCGGTTATTTAATAAACCGAGAGGCGTGAATTGAACCACGCAATGTTTCGTTGCACTGGTTCATGGTTTCGTGAACCAAAATAAAATTGCCCCAAAAAGAACTAACTTATGGACCGAAGGTCCAAGCCCAAGCCCAAGCCCAAGCCCAAGCCCGGCCCGGTTCGGTGGTGGTGCGCGTGGTCGGTCCATCTATAACTCCATGTATATGTATATTGTTAATCATCAACTATGATGTGTCTTATTATATAGTAGAGAGAAAATCTCTCAACTTTCAATGTGGGACAAAACTTGTTATGTCTCCTACATCACACTTTGACCAAACAATTTCTCATTCACCAATTCTTCAAATTTATCATATGAGCATTCCAAGTTGTAGTCCATACTACAAGCTTTCCAATGAGCTCATAATCCGGTAATTCTGGGCAATATCCTTGCCGGAAAAGCCACCGGAAAAGTGACTCCATGTCACTTGTTAATTTAAGTTCCAACACAAAGCGGGTATAACCCGAGATCCTTTAGGCTTGCTCAGCGGTTGGCAGAAAGGAAGTATCTGCTGCTCCTGGATGGGTGTCATTTGCATCACCGGAGACCGTGTCACCGAACTTAGATTATCCGGAGGAGATACCCTTCTTGGCAAAGGAACTCTCTATGGAACAATCTCACCGTCGCTGGCCAAACTTCAGCACCTCGACGCGGTTTCCTTCACTTATCTCAAACTCACCGGATCTTTTCCTCAATTCCTTTTCCGATTACCAAAGCTAGAAACCATTACCATCTCGAACACACATCTCTCCGGTGCCATTCCGGCCAACATCGGCGCGCTAAGCCAACTTGGAGAACTCTCTCTTGATAATAGTCGGTTCGCCGGTCCGATCCCAAGTTCCATATCCAATTTGACTCGGTTAACTTGGCTCAGTCTAAGCGGCAACCGCCTCTCTGGCACCATCCCTGATATTTTCAAAGCCATGACGGAGCTCCGAGCTCTCATTCTCTCCGACAACAGATTCTACGGGAAACTTCCTCCGTCAACTGCAACGCTCGCACCGACTCTCACGTACCTTGATCTGAGCAAGAACAATCTCTCAGGGACGATCCCTGACTATTTGTCAAGATTCAAGGCGCTCTCCACGTTGGATCTCTCGAGTAACCAATACTCAGGGGCCGTGCCGACGAGTTTCGCCAATCTGTCGAGTATTTTCCATCTCAGACTCTCCCACAATCTTCTAACCGGTCCATTACCCGCCTTGAAGTCCGTCAACGGCATAGCTTATCTTGATCTTTCGTACAACCAGTTTCACCTGATAACGATTCCGGAATGGATGACTTCTTCACCTTCCACGTACGACTTGAAGCTGGTTAAATGCGGGATCAACATGAGCTTAGACGATTGGATGCCAGTGAATGTCAAATCTTTTTCTTACTTCGACCTTTCTGAAAACGAGATCTCAGGGAGTCCGGCAAGGTTCTTGAACCAGGCGGTGCAACTTTTGGAGTTCAAAGTGTCCGGGAACAAGTTCCGATTCGACTTGGGGAAGCTGAATTTCACGAGGTCGTTGAGAATCTTGGATTTGTCAAAGAACTTGGTATTTGGGAAGGTGCCGGCATCGGTGGCTGGATTGCAGAAACTAAACTTGAGTGAAAACCATCTTTGTGGAAAGCTTCCGGTGACAAAGTTCCCGGCAAACGTATTTTCCGGGAACGACTGTCTCTGTGGCTCTCCACTTTCTCCTTGTAAAAGCTTAGCGGGCAAAAAAAAGCTACAATTTTGCATTTGGATTAAAGTAGATCCAAAATCAGATTTGTAATAACAAAAATAAGGTAATTTTAAGATGCCATGTGACAAAAGATAGATGATCTTGGGATTTTTGTTATTCATATAGCAAGATGCCAATATGTATTTGTTTTTTTTTTTTTTTTAAGAAATATCTAACAAAAAACCTGAAAAGAGGAAAGATATTGATAGTTCTTAAATAGCATCTCCAATATAAAACCCCATTTTCAACTCTAAAATGGAGATGGATTTTACTATAATATATTGGTTAATTCTCCCACATTTTGCAATATCAAGTTAATATAGTGAACTGCACACATCGACTAATATATGGTAGCACATGCAACTTTGTACATTGTCTATCACCAAAACATACCATATATTCTAAGACCAATTATGTTCACGACTTCAACAAGTCAATTACACAAATTCTCTGCATGTGTATATATATTGCTAAAGCATCGCGCCTGATTTGATGAAAATTATCTCTGTGACTATAACTATACATCAAAATTACAATGATCTGTGTCTTGTATTCTTCTATCCATCAAGATTTTTTGTTTTGTTTTTGGTATGAATGTCACCTATCAAGATACAACTACTATTGACCTCCTCATACACTTAAAAAGTCAGTAACTAATAAAATTTGCAACTTAGCATCACGTAGTAAACAAACACGCAAGCATGCTATAAAGGGCCGATTTATCCATGACATGACTCATACGTGCAAGTTGCAACTTAGTTGATCAAATTCGGAGAACACCTGGAGGCTGGAGTTCACTACGTACATTCATGAGGCACATGTGACATGTTGGCATATTGTCGGCAAAAACCTCATGGTAATTTTTAAATTTTATATCTCTTTACTTTGTCGGCAATCTATATATTAATTTTATATCTTACGATTTCGATCGATTCACAAAAACGATCATGGAAGTTAATTTGATAACTCTTTACTTTTTGTTAGCAATCTGCCAATCTACATCTTAAAATCTAGATTCACAAGAACCTCATGGAAATTTTCAATTTTCTATTTACTTTCTCGTCAATCTATATTTTAATTTTATATATCTTAAGATCTATAGATTCACAAAAATCTCATATCTCTTGGATATATGAACACGTGCATGTGTTCAGATTCAAACGTAAAGAAAGAAAGAAAGAAAAAACAAAACCACATAGGATCCTTCTGAATAATATAAAGAAATAATACGCACTAGAGAACGTGTTCTCAAGCTTATCGTGGGAGTGCTAATTTCGATAATGAAACCACTCAAAACAGAGATAACTTTTATTACAAGAAACTAATAAAGCTCTCGGAAAAAAACATGCGAAAAAGAGTATTAAAAATTTAAAATGATTGATTTGATCCTTTAACTTTCCTCTATTAATAGGCTCCGTACGAGTTGCTTCTCTGAGTCTCACTCTCATCACACAACACCAACATGAACTCTTTCTCCTTCACTATCTTCACCGCCGTTATCTTTCTCCATTGTTTAACTTCAACCGGAGCAGCCACGTGTCATCCAGATGACGAGGCGGGTCTTTTAGCTTTCAAAGCGGGTATAACCCGAGATCCTATTGGCATTCTCAGCGATTGGAAGAAAGGAGGTGACTGTTGCTTCTGGATGGGTGTCATCTGCATCACCGGAGACCGCGTCACCGAACTGAGAATATCCGGAGGAGAAACCGTTCTCGGCAAAGGCACTTTCTATGGAACTATCTCACCGTCGCTGGTCAAACTTCAACACCTCGAGGCCGTTTCCTTCACCTCTCTCAAGATCACCGGGTCGTTCCCTCAATTCCTTTTCCGGTTACCAAAGCTGAAATTAATTAGCATCTCCGGTACTCTTATCTCCGGTCCACTTCCGCCCAACATCGGCGCGCTAAGCAATGTTGGAGAAATCACTCTTGATGATAACCGGTTCACCGGTCCGATCCCGACTTCGATATCCAATTTGACTCGGTTAACTTGGCTCAGCCTAGAAGGAAACCGTCTCTCCGGAACCATACCGGATATTTTCAAATCCATGACGGAGCTCGGAGCTCTCACTCTCTCCCGCAACGGATTCTCCGGAGAGCTTCCACCGTCGTTTGCATCCCTCGCACCGACTCTCGTCTACCTCGACCTGAGCCAGAACAATCTCTCCGGGACGATCCCTGACTATTTATCGAGATTCAAGGCGCTCTCAACGTTTGATCTCTCGAGTAACCACTACTCAGGCGTTGTGCCGATGAGTTTCACCAATCTGAAAAGTCTTTTCCATCTCAACTTCTCGCGGAATCATCTAACCGGACCATTCCCCGCCTTGAATTTCGTCGGCGGCATCGGCTATCTGGATCTGTCGTACAACCAGTTTCATCTGAAAACGATTCCGGATTGGGTGACTTCTTCGCCTATCGTCTACAATTTGAATCTGGCCAAATGCGGTATTAAGATGAGCTTAGAAGAGTGGAAACCAATGAAGATAGAGTCTTTTGTTTACATTGATCTGTCAGAAAACGAGATCTCAGGGAGTCCGGCTAGGTTCTTGAACCAGGCGGAGCATTTGCTGGAGTTCCACGCGTCGGGGAACAAACTCAGATTCGACTTGGGGAAGTTAAATTTCACAAAGTCGTTGAGAATCTTGGATCTGTCAAGGAACTTGGTATTTGGGAAGGTGCCGGCGTCGGTGGCTAGACTTGAAACACTAAACTTGAGTCAGAACCATCTTTGTGGAAAGCTTCCGGTGACAAAGTTCCCGGCAAGCGTGTTCGCCGGTAACGATTGTCTTTGCGGGTCTCCACTATCTCCTTGTAAACCCTAGCGGCAAGGAAACTACCGTACAACTTTTTATTTAGATTTACTATGACCCGGGTCGAAATAAGGTTTGTATTAAATAAAAAAGAAAGTTATTTTAAGATTTGAAGAAACTCCATTACAAGTGAAATTTCCAAAGTTATTTAGTATTTGGGAAGGTGCCGGCGACTGTGGCCGGACTAAAATACTAAACCTCGAGTCAAAACCATCTTTGCGGAAAACTTCCGGTGACAAATTTCTAGCCGGGAACGATTGTCTCTGCGGCTCTCCACTTTCTCCTTGTAAAGTTTAATAAAACTAATGACTGTTTTCTCAATGAATAGTTTGGTTTACTGTGACACTTGGGTCTAAATAATATTTGTATTACTACAAGAGTTGTATATGAACAGGGGGGAAAACACATCAGTTACAGCCTTAAAGAGTTTTTATACGACAAATCTTGAATATAAATTTAATATTATCATCTTAACATGTACATTATACTATAGTCGTATTATTAAAATTGTGATACGGTATATATGTAGTGTCATTAATACAAACAACTATAGGTTCTGATAGTATCGTATTTGTTTGTAAATAAAACTGATATTTTATACACATAAAAGACCACGATGTAGTACTGGATATGCTAAATGTGTAACATGTATAAAATTTGAGTAATTATCATCTAGTAACATGTGTTTTTCTTTTCTTTTAAGAAACATCTGATTTATTATTCATTATTATTATTATTATTATTTTTTTTTTTTTTTTTTAAGATCTACTAATTGAATGTGTTTGACTAGGGTCTAGATACATCATCATAAACATATGATCTAGTCAAACACATTCAATTACAGGAAGAAAGACTATTAAAAGCTAGTTTACGAAAATGTTCATGGTCTTTTCGTCTAATGAAGAGTTTATTTATCATGGCCTTATAATGGTCTTTGACCAATACTAAAGAGATTAATGGTCAATGGATTGTATACTTTTATCTGTTTTGAAACTTAATCACGACAAATCAATAAGTACTTTAAAGTTTCCAAAGACCTTTTTAAAAATACATGTACATTTTTAATAGTTGATGTTTTAGGAAAATGTATCTGTAATTATTTGGATATATCTGGATGTGTTTAATTTGAGTTTAATATATTCAAATAATTGCAGATATATTTTTCTAAAACATCAACTATTAAGGAACGGAGGGAATACAATGTTATTTCATGCATGTGATTTGAAAACACACTTACATATCAATAATTCTGTGTTCAACATCGAAAAATGTGTAACATAATAACTCCTTTTTTGTTAAAGTAATCTGATAACTCTTGGTAAATTTATTTACATATCTACATTATATGCAATCTGAAGACTAAAGAAGCCTTTTAATTTTCCCAACAATCAAAGGACTTGTAACCCTGTAAAAGCCAAACTTACATTCAGAGACAATTCACTAACTTTACGTTATTCTTTTTTTTTTTGTAGCTCTCAAAATACTTCAAGAATCATATAACAAAATGAACAATTTCATGAAACTATTCGCTATCTTTGTTGTGCTTATGGGAATCCAAACCGCCTTCTCTCAGTCAAGTGTGTCCCCTCCAGGACCTAATCTCATACAACAACTCTGCAAAAGAAACCGTTATCACAGCCTATGCGTCTCTACTCTCAGTCTTGATCCTAGAAGCAAAGCCTCAGATCTACAAGGTGACATGATAAATTTCATTCGTTTTTTTTTGTTTTCTGAAAAAAAAATAAGAGGAAAATAATGAAACGAATTTTCTGTTTGAGATGCTCAACGTAAAATTTGTCATTGTCTAATATTCCTTCATACATATTGCAAAGTTACGTAGCTAAAATATATCTTATTTTTAATATGTTTTTTTTCATAAAAGGGCTTGCCTCGATCTCCATCGATGCGACGACAAAGAAAGTGAACGAGTCGTTAAATTATTTTGTCTCCGTTTTGAAGAACATCACTCTCCGTGAAGAATATGAGATATACGGAACTTGCATTGAGGAGTATAGCGCGGCGGTTGATAGATTTTTACCGGCGGCTCTGGCTGATGTAAAGGCTAAGAAATATACTCAGGCGATCTCTAACATGAAAAGCGTTGTCTCGGCACCGGATGTTTGTGAAGACCAGTTCGCTGGATTTTCTCCGTTGCCGGTGACCCAGCGTAACAAAGCCGTCCATGATATCGCTGATATGACTGCTGATATAATCAAAAGTTTTAAGTCTGTCAATTAGATAAAAAAATTGACAAACATTCAAATATCTAGTTTTAGTCTTTACCAAAAAACCAAAAATCGGTGACCCATTGAACCGTATTGAACCGAATTCTCTAATTAAACAATAAAATTTCTAATTTCTTAAATAATTATTACTTTTTCATCTTATTATTTTAATATTCCTCAAACATTATGATTTTGAAATGATTTCTTTGATATTTAAAAGCTATTCATGTATTTTAATACTATTCAAATACTATAAATATATTCGTAAAAAACAAAATAAAATTATTTATGTTATTTTAAAAATATCATTGACCCTGGTTGAACCTAGTTGAACCATATTGACCCACGACCCAAAATCACTTTTGGTTCGGTTTACTAGTTTGGTTTTAAAAACATTGAAATAAAGCTAAATAAAAAGAAAAATGAGCAAAATCTCTAGTTACAACAAAGAAGACGGTTTGAGAAAGAAACACAACAACCAAATCAACTTTAGCTTCATTAACAACCAAACAAGAAGCCAAATGTAATCAAGTTAAACTTGTGGTTCTGCTTCTTCTCTTTGACCTCAAGGAACCGAGGCAATGCAAAGGCCAATGATCAACCACACAATCTATTCTGATTTTCCTGATCTACTTATTTCCCCCCACGACGTAGATCCACGCCCGACCAGTTTCATTGCAAGATCACACGAAAAGCCTTTTATCGTCGATAAAGTAACTTGGCTTAGAGTAGGATCCGGTCAGTACTAAACCCGGTAAGTTAGGAATTGAAAAATTCACTGAATTCATCCAAACTACATCATCACCACTGTCATCGTTAATCTTGTTCTTGGTCCACCAAATATCAATCTTCTTTGTTAAATGACATTGCTTTAACTACGAAACCGATCTCTTGCACCAAAAAATAAAACCCGATCGATCTCCCTAAAAAATACTTAAGGACAAGAGATGTGAAGATTCTGCATTGTGATGGGTCAAGAAACCTAACTTCAAGAAGACGTCTTATGACTTGGTTTATTCTATTTTAGTTTATTTCTTTTACAATTGTTAATTAAGGAGAACTTGACGGTGATCTATTTGATTTTTCTTCATTATGTGGGGATACTAAAAGTTTATGGTTGCAACGAAATGAGGCCCGCTAGGACCATTAGGCCCATTAAGATAGAGATGAAAACTACAAAAGAAAAAGCCTTAAGCTCACAAATCGTCACCACCACTTCCCGTCCTTATTTCTCTACACTCACTGGTTCCGAAGCCCTAACGTTCCGAGATCGCCGATTCGTCACCACCGCAGAACGCGTTTCTTACTTTTTCCCGTTCACTCACATGGCGGAGGAAGAGGTTATGACTATCCCCGTGCAGCCGTCCGACCTCAAGCGCAAGCTTGAAGATGTTGAATCGGAGGTCCTCGAGCAACACGCCGGCTCAATTGATGGTTCGAATGAAGTTTCGGTAGATGACGGCCAAAAAGCTTCTGATTGTTCTCAGGCGAAGCGAACTAAGCTCAACGATGCGGCTGCCGATGGGTTAGGTATTTTTTCGATTTCTTGGCTTTTGACAAACTAGGGATTTGCGCGGATTCATCGAAAAGCTTTCACTTTTGTTTTTCGATTCGTCTGTTTTGTTTAAGGTTATATGAAACATGCATTCTCATTGATCTCTCTTTGTGGCATGTTGATGTAGGTATTGAGAAAACTCAAGAAAGTGTTGAGGAGAGGCCTGAGGAATCCAAGGAAGAGTTAATTGGGAAACCAACTGCGGAGAAAGATGATGGTAAACCTCTAATTGAGAAAGCTCAGGAGCTCATTCACGCTGAGGAATCTGAAGTTAAGATGGATGATGTTGCGGCTGAGGGTAACCAACCAGCTTCTATTGAGGCTGCAATCTCACAGGAAGTTTCTGTTGAAGAAAGCAAGGAGGTGAACATTAGTGGTTCTCAGAAGGAAGTTGAAGACAATAGTAAGGAAACGAATGATGCCAATGCTCAGAGTGAAGCTGAAAAGGAAGACAAGGAAGTTAATGATGGAGGCTCTCAGAAGGAAGATGACAATGAAAATAAGGGAGCAACTGCTGGTGCTTCTCAGAAGGAGAATGGTGAGGACAGTAAGGAAGTGAACGGCAGTGGTTCTCATGAAGAGACTGGCGTCGAGAGTAAAGAGGTTAATGGTGGCAGTTCTAATAAGGATGTAACTCGCCGAATCGAAGTCCCGAGTTCAAAGGTGATTTGATTTTTAGTTTCCCTTTTGACTCTTGTGTGAGTAAGTCTTACTGAGTGTATACTTGGCAGGTTGGCACGCTTATTGGTAAAGGCGGGGAGATGGTTCGGCATCTCCAGTCCAAATCTGGTGCCAAAATCCAAATTCGGAGGGACTCTGAGGCTGATCCAAATTCATCTTTAAGACCGGTGGAGATTATTGGAAATGCTGCTTCTATTGAGAAAGCAGAGATGTATATCAATCAAATTATAGCAGAGGTTTGTAGTTGTCTTTGACATCCGTGTTGGTTTCTTTATTAAATGGCAACTTTTTTTTGTTGTTGTCTGACATAACATTTGGCTAATTTTTTTTTTCTTCTGCTGCAATCCTAGACTGAAGCAGGAGGTGTACCTTCCCTTTTTGTAAGGGGGGTCCCAGAACAGATGGAGATTAAAGTTCCAAATGATAAGGTTGGTGTCATTATTGGTCGAGGTGGGGAGACTATCAAGAGCATGCAGACAAAGTCAAGAGCTCGCATTCAGGTGATTATTTCTATTCAATCTTGAATGTCTTAAGAGTACTGAGAAAAATTATGATAGTATTGGTTATTTTGTGTAAAATATGTATTAAAATACTTTTTTCATATAGTTAATACCACATGAGGAAGGTGATGGGTCTAAGGAAAGGACGGTCCGTATTTCTGGTGATAAAAGGCAGATTGATATAGCTACCGCTATGATAAAGGATGTTATGTACCAGGTTTGTCTTCTTCTGATATTATCTCTCTGAACGATGTCATTGATTTAAGTTTTTGCAACCATGCATATTGAATCATGAGTGTTTAACTGCTTTGTTCCTATTCATCTTGGTGCTGATGTTTGTTTTTGGCTTAATGTTCACTAATGCAACTACATCGTGAATGAGGTTGTGTTTTCTCAGTGTTCCTGCTATCTGTTTTAGTTTATGTAGGCACTATTTGTTCGTTAATGTTCTGGTCCGTGTAATCTTTGTAAACCTAGCTTGTTACCTGTTATCATTTATAAGCCCATTGGATTTATTATGCTGTGTTGGGAATAATGCTATAAGTATATGGAAAAGCTCTGCAGTCTTAACTTAAGCGTTCAGTGAAAATCTATGGTGGCTCCCCTGATTTAGTGAATAGTAAAACATGTTGATGTCCTAAGGACATGCTGCTGCAGTAAGAAGGATAGCTTGAGAAAATGTGTACATATTGTAAGAAAGATGCTCACTCCTGTTAAGAAGATCATATGTTCCGTCCTCAATGTCACTTGCCATGATTTTTAAGTTAAAGGTGTCGATCTCGAATTGGTGTTGGCTTTAAAAATGCAGATGTGGCTACTACCTTTCAATTGGGGTCAGCATTGCCTTGTTGGTGTACAATAGACATCACGCAGGTGTACGGATGAAGGTATTTGGCACTTTGTCATTCACGCTTGCAGGTTCTAGTAGTCCGGTAAGGCTGCTTTTTGAAAAATTCAAGACCGTAGTGTGAGCATGGATATATTGCAATACCGTTGTGTAAATCTAGCAGCTAGATTTTCATGGCCTGTTTAACGACTGAAGAAAAGTTTATCTAGAATATATGTGGGCCACTTTTAAGCTTGCAATGTGAACAGAAAGCGGTTTTCTTAGTTCTCGTTTGACAACCAGGTTCATCAGAATTGCGTTAGATGTGCTCAAATGATCATAAAATTACTAAAGGGGAGCCTGGAAACCATTGTGTGTGCTGTAAATGATCAGCTTTATGTTACTTAGTTGACGCTTTGTGTTCAGTTTGAAACAGTTTGGAATGCTATTGACATCTGAACTGCTTATCACTTCTATTGCATACCATAATTTCTGACACGAGTCATGCTTCTGAATGCCATCTGCATATGACTTATTCTGATGAAATTATTTGCTGGCTTGCTGTGTTCTTATTTGTATCCTCTTTTTGGATTCTTTGGTGAACTTATTAGATTTCATGATGATATGCCATGAACCACACCTGCTTTTTTGCGCATTTCGTTTAAGTTTCTGATATAATAGCAGTGCTTTATGTGTTTTCTTTCGATCAGCTGTGTGTGATTCTATGTCCCCTTTGTTGTCTCTGATGTGAGGTTTCATTCTTGTTTCTTTTGTAGGATACAAGGCCACCATACGCTTCTGGTGGTTATAACCAGCCTCCTTACCAACCCCGAGGACCAGTTGGTCCACCTCAATGGTCATCGCGTGTTCCTCATGGACCACACTCAATGCCGTACAACAATTACCACCATGGTGGACCATACCCGCCTCAGGGCTCACATTACAGACCTCCCAATTCCGGCGGTTATCCTCCACAACATATGCCTCCTAGAAGTGGTGGATATGGTAGTGGTTGGGAACAAAGACCTCCACATTCTGGTCCATACGATTATTACGGTAGGCAAGGAGCTCCAAGCCCAGGTCCTGTGCCTTCCCACGCACCTCCTTACTCCCAGTCAGGTTCCCAGCAGAATTATGGGCCAATGTATGATCAGCCAAGCTATGATAATCCTCCAATGCAGCAACCTTATGGATACGGAGTCTCCCAACAGGGATATCCACCGGCAGGTGGTCAGCACCAAATGCAGCAGCCATCTAGACCTTACGGGATGCAAGGACCCCCTGAGCAAGGATATGGCCCTCCAAGACCATCAGCGCCTTCTGGTGATGTGCCTTACCAAGGTCCTACTCAAGCAGCACCATCGTATGGCACAAGCATGGCTCCACAACAGCAATATGGTTATGCATCAAGCGCGCCTGCTCAGCAAACATACCCTTCATACAGCTCCGCAGCATCGACTGATGGTTATAATGGTACACAAGCACAAACACCAGCTACTGCCCCAGCTTACGAGCAGCACAGCGTTCAGCCAGCTTCTGGTGCGCAGCAAACTTCAGCTGGGTACGGGCAAGTACCTCCAACCGGTGGCTATAGTTCTTATCCTTCTACACAGCCGGCTTATGGAAATACCCCAGCTCAGAGCAATAGCAATGGAAACTATGGGTACGGCTCTCAATATCCTAACTATGGAGGTGGGAACGCATCAGCATATGCTGCACCCGTTGGCCAAACCGCTTATTCTCAGACTGCACCTGCTCAGGCGGGATATGAGCAATCTGCAACTCAGTCAACAGGTTATGCAGCTGCTCCAGGAACAGCACAGTGAAATCAGTACGATGCAGACCAAGCTTTTGATGCGCCTCGCTAGAAGATCATAAAGTTTTGCAAGGTTAGTGGACTTGCTGCATCATCCCATCCAGATTTAGACGGCCTCACTAGTTTCCTCAGGTCTTTGATATGTCTCCTCATTATCGTTCGAAAAACTTGCAATGACTCATTCTCCTTTACATTTCGCACCGTGATCTTTTTAAGTACACCCTAATTTGTTCTTTTTCTGTATCTGTACTGCTGCTTTTTTTTATTTAAGGTGTTTCTAAAATCTAAAGTTATGATTCTTGCTTCAAAGGTTTTGTGCGTTTCAGTACCAAAGTTCTTACAAAGAGTACTTACCAACTGCATCAAAAACGTTTATGGGAGTTGAATAACCAACAATTTGTACCTTAAGCATTTGCTTTTGAACATACAAAACAGTTTATTAACATTTGATTCTATGTAAAATTGCAATCATAACATCCAACTATTGAATTGAATAACCAACAATTTATATCTTAAGCATTTGCTTTTGAACATACAAAACAGTTAATTAACATTTGATTCTATCTATAATTGCAATCATAATCTCCAACAATTGAAATTAAAACACAGGGTAGAAGAGGCCAAGCAAAAGCCGTAAAAGAGACAAAAAAAAGCTATGCATATTCTGACCAGAAGTGCAAGACTCTCATAGTTAGGTTGTGGCCTATAGGCGCATTAGCTTGAGAAAGGTCTCGTACGTAGCCTGGACGCGGTTTCTATGGCTGTTTCCGTTGGTGTTTCTCAGATAATCAGCCACTTTGATGAAACCGGCATGTTGCTGAAACATTATAGATGTTTCCTCTTGCTCTTGTGGCCTTAACGATTGTTCTTGTTCTCTCTTAGGTTGTTGTGGCATTGTGTGTGCCCACTGTATTCCCCATATAGCTAAAGGCCTCATGTAACAAAGTGATCTATACTCGTCTGTCGTGGTCCATGCCTCTGGTGTCTGAAACGCACAACTGCACCAAAAAGAAAATGGAACCAAAACTGTTCATCATCGAACTCACACGAACACTTATGGATTAACAAATAAAAAAAGAGACTAATCCTGAGATGAGCTATACCCGATACCCCGGTCAGACCAAGCGGCCTCGTAGATCCCACTTGCTGTCCTAAACCCTTGATCCGCGAGCCCTTCTTGAATCATACAAGCTGCGACTGAGTATGTAGTCCCAGCCCAAACCTCCCTCGACACCATCGTGCTTGAGTCTACTCGTCCATCAGGTAACATCCCGTTCACTGCACCACGCGTCCCTCCTCTCACTTTCATCACATTAAAGTCAAAGACCGTCTCCAACGCTTTCTTGATCCACTCTTCTTTCGCTATCGGCTTCAATCCACAAGCTCTCGCGTACCTATACACAAAACGTACAAGACTTAATACCAATTACGGACTACAGATGTTGTGTTACTCACGTTCTTCAAACACTTACCATTGTCCAGCCATTTGGTCAGCCAAGATTGATGAGCTCGAGCCACTTCGACTGTTGTCGTAGTTGAAATAAGAACCATTCCAAAGCTTCTCATAGACGCTTCTCGCTTTCTCAAACTTGGCATTGAAGTAAATCGAAGCACCGTTGTCCCCAACTTCCCGAGCCAATGCGGACCCGGCCTGGAGAGCGGCCACCCAGAGACCTCCGCAATAAGCACTAACTCCGGAGCAAGACCAAGCATCGTACGTCTGATCCGGAAAACCTTCGTTCTCAATCATCCCGTCCCCGTCTTTATCAAACTGGTCCAAGTAAGCGATCGCGGTGTAAACCGAAGGCCAAACCTCTTTGGCAAAGTTTAGGTCACCGGTAGCTACAAAATCTCTGTAGATTTGTAGAACAAACTTGGCGTTCAAGTCTTTCCACCTATCCGTGTTGAACAAGTTATAAGCATTTAGCTCAGACCAGGGATCGTTCAAACCGATGTCGTGAGGAACCGCTCCTAGAAGTTTTCTTGTAACGAATTCGCCGGAGCTCATGACCTGTTTCTTGCTGGAATCGTGCATCAGAACCGCAGCCGCGAAGTCTCTCTGGATGCTCAGCTCGAGTTTCGGAAAAAGCATGAGCAATGCGAAAGACGAGTAGAAATGAACATCGTAGGTATTGAACATCAGATACTGTATCCCTTCTAGGTATAGAAACTGTCCAATGTTCTCTTGTGTGTTCTGAGTCAGAGTGGTTCCGTTTGCAGCATTTGAAGACAGAGGAGCATGAATCTGTGAGCAGACCGCATCGATTCTGCTTAAGATCTCTAAGGCTGTGTTGTTTTGGTCTGGATCATTAGTTTCTGTAGTTGATGTACTGAGAGAGATCTTTCTTCTTCCTATACTATCTAGGCTTTGTTTTGGAGGTAGCCCATCTACAAGAAAACGAAGAACAGGGGTTAAAAAGATCGAAAGATATATAAAAATATAACCTTTGTGGAAGGATCAAAGTTTTTCTTTTACCTGTCCAAATGGTTCCTCCTGAGTTGAAATAGTATAGCTCGTTGAAGAGAGTTATCCGATACCTGAAAAGTTCTTCGATTAGTTTCTTCGGCTCAATCGAAATCGACAAAGAAGAACACAAAAGGGTTGATTTAGCATATGCTATTACCATTCAGGAAGTGTTGTGTCGGCAAGAATAGGAGCTTGCCACTCTTCAATCTGAGTTTCCCACTCAGAGAAGTCTAATAACAAGCAAGAAAGAAAGCACCATGAGATGATGATGATGATCAAGAAGAGTCAATAAATCCAAGAAAATGGAATTGTTTGCATACTGAGAAGAGCGTCACGAGCCATTGCTACTGCTGCGTTTCCTAACCCGCCGTAGAATCTTGTGTACCGTCTATAAAGTAGAACGTTTTAGGTTAGAAATTAACAAAATGTTGTATGCTGAAAATATATTATTGTGTCTCAAACACACGTACCTGTGGTAAGTCTTCTTGTCGAATCTCACCTCTGGACAATCCCAAGAGAGCGAGAACGTGACTGTACGTTCACAACCCGGTGGGACTTTCACCTTTGCTGCTATGGCTGCTCCAATGGAAGTTCCAGTTTTTGATGGAGTGCATGCATTGCTGGTTAACTTGTCGAATGATGCGTTCTAAAAGAGGATCAAGAAAGGTTAAGACTTTTAGCTTTCCTTGTAAATGACTTGAAAAGATAAGTTAAAATAAGAAAAAATTAACCTTTTTAATCTCATCCCACATATCTCCTGCTGTGATTTGGTTGGGACCATTACCCGAAACTAAGAAACAAGGACACGAGGAGACACGAACGTCCTCTGTTTTTTTTGCCGCAATTGCGTAGGTTACTGGTGGGTGTCCATTTGCTGTCCTGCAAGATAAGTTACAACATAATCATCATTAACACAAAATATTCCAATAAATGGCACTAAACCGAGTATCAAACCAATCAAAGAGCCAGAGAAAGTGGTTTTTTTTACTTGTGGTGTAAGGCTACTGCATGAACTCCATCTTTTGCCCTAGAAGATTCCATAAAAAGAAACAAGATTCATGTCAGTATAGGAAGCACATAAAAAAATCTCTTGCAGCAGCATTAGATGAAGATTCTTACATCATTGTTGAGTTAAAGTGCTGTCCGGATAGTCCAGATGCTCCTCCCACAGAATTCTAATGAACCACAGAGACAAGTGGGGTCATTTTTCAATATGAAATTATCTTACAGATGATAATATGCAGAAGAAACCAATCTCCCAAAGTTTCTTGAAGGAGATGAACAAGATGAGATTGTTTATGTTTGAGATTAGTTACCTCCCAAGTAAAGAGCAAAGTAACAGTTGCTTGTTCTGCTCCAGTGTTAGTCACCTGTAACATGACAGAACCAAATCAGCTCAGGGACAAGTCTTTTAACTAAGCTATAATGTCGAGGTAAATGCCGTCGAATAATCATACCGTGTAGTTGAAAACGGAAACCGGAAGACTGCTTTCTTCGTAATTATGAGGTATAAAGGGAGAGACTTGACGAGAAACTATTCTAATTTCAGGATCAGGTTCACCTGTTCATCAAGTAACAAATTTTTTTTCATGACCTTTACAATTCAAGAATTTGCAATAGACTAATCTGTAGTAGTAAACATGATTACAAACATTTTGGGAAGACTAGTATACCTTCGTAGACCGTCCAAGATCTCGGATAAAGAGCATGGTAGGTGGATTTTTCCCCTGTCATGTTCCAGTCCCAAGACTCAATTCCTATATTTGGAGCTTGGCCTCTACACAAATAGCCATTATTGTCTCTGCACAATCATATACAAAAAATAACATCATTTGCACATGTACTCTGTTTTGTAACCTAGGGATCTGATGAAGACAAAAAAAAAAAAAAAATGGATATGGCTTACTTGACCACTTCTTGCTTTTTTGGGCATAGAACAGTTGAGTGTTTCACACCGCCCGGACGAGAAACAAAAACCTATCATTCAAAACAGATCAAGAAGCATGAGAGTTATACTTCACAAAGCCATCAAAACACAAGAACCGGTTTACAACAGAAGAAACCAAGCAATGTTAATGATTGTTTGTTTGTTTTTTTTTAATTCAATGTAAAATATTCATGATTGTTTACATACAGAGAATTGGTTTGTGAGAACTGGAGCTTCCTCGCAAAGTTTTGGGAATAGCTTGAACTGCTGAAACTCACCCTTGTAACTTCTTCCAATGCTTCCTGCACTGAAACACGAGTTTTTTCCCCGCGGTTTTGTACATTATAGAACATTGCAACAGAGGATATTGAAACTTTAGAGCATTAATTGTTAATTTGTGCTCTAAGAAATTTGTGAAACTTTTATGAATTCCATACCCAATTCCTCCTAAAGGGACGCCAAGATCTCCGGTTATATGGTGTTTTCTGAAGATGTCGAAGATCGAAGCCTGCATGATTTAAGAAGTTTTCAGTGGTAAGGACAAAAGTCATCAAATGTTTGTGAGCATTAAAAAAAGCTGTGAGAGATATCTCTTACTCTTCCTTTTGCGGCTTCTTCTTTGGTGTGTCGCCATAATCTGTAGCCTAACGGAAGCTTTGAAAAAGACAAAGTAGAGATAGGGAGAGCTTTAGTTTTCTTATATTTTCCACACAAAAAAACAGAGCATATGACCTAAGGCATAACTTGTAAAGAAATAGGATTCTTCATTTAAGAGTCTGTCTCTTTGATTCAAGAATCTTTATTAGCCAAAGAGTGAGAGAAAGACCAAATTACCATATGAAGATGATCTCGTTTAGTCAGTTTGAACTCAGAAGGGGTCTTGGGTTGACTGTTCAACTTCCTTTCCCATGAAATCGGAGGAAGTTTATCATCTCTGACCTATAAAGAGTTTAACTCATGATCAAAGAAGAAGCTAAAATTTACTATGGTCACCAAAAACATTCTAACACTCATAGCAATATTAGACAATGAGATAGAACATAATCAGTTGTTATTCAGAAAAATAAAACATACCATTTGGTTTTGGTCTTCAGGCTCTGCGTGACCATTCTGCATCTTTGATTTACCTAAGAGATTAAGATACTTATAGGTCAGAGAACAGAGAGATAAACAAAGAGAGTTAAAAAGGGTCATTGAGGATAAACTTAAATATTAAAGCATAATTAGGGGATATCAGATATAAGATAAAAAGCTGGTATTTTGGCTTTTTGTCAGGTTGCAAAGGGGTGTTTTGTCAAGATAGATACGAAAGAGAGAAAAAAAAAAAAAAAAGAGTCAAGAAACAGCCAAAAAGCTTGAATCTTTTGCATGAGCAAACTGAAATATGTCATGGGTTTTTCAAGAACAACATGATACATATTGATGATTCATACTTTTATAAAAAGAAATAGATAAGGTTTTCTATCGCTGAAAACGGTTCCGAAGATCAAGAGTTCAAGACCCACAAGGGCTAAAGGTTTACTGAAAATTATGAACATGCATACAGAACATAAACCTTAAGAAACAAAATGAGAAAAAAGCTTGAAACTTTAGCCGGATAAGATGATTATGGAAGATTATGATTATAGTTGCAATTACAAAGAAAAAAAGGTGAGAATTACCCAAATGGTTTCTGTGTTCAATTCTTCAAAGAGAGAGAGAAAGAGAGAGGTGTGAATGATGAAAAAAAAAATGAGATAACGAAAAGACAAGTGTCTGTAGATTTTGTTTGTGTGGGGAAAGAGAGAAACATAAATACAAGCAAAGAAAGAAGAAAAAGAAGACAACATGCGGGCCACACAATAGGTTACTGTTTGGTGATTACTAAATTGCAAAGAAAGAAAATTAATCACCATAGACAGAGTGTTTTGTCTCATTGTCATTTACTCCTTTAAAATTTTTCTTTAAAAGCCATATGAACGTTTAATTAACTACATAATATTTTTCTTCGTCGGCCGGTCAAATTCTTTTGCATTTGACATTTGTAGACGAATTCCACACTGAATCAACAACATTCTTTTAAAATAATGATTCTATACCAACTCTCATTGGATTTTCAATATCAATATAAATTTTGGTAATGGTCTACATCAACTAGAAACAGTTTAACCTCCACAACGAGATTGCAAACCACTGAACATGTCTTCAATACAATATTCTATGTGATGTAAGAAAGTTTTAACTGAAGTGGAAATGATCATCATGATTAATATCCATAAATTAAAGTCGTTGGTGGGTGTCTAGTATTGCCCGCCCGGTAAAGAAAGTTGATTAAAAAGTACAGGGGACAATGATTCTTTAGGTTTTATCCGAACTCAGAGTAATGAAAAAGAGTAAAATCCATATTTTGAAAACCAAGCTATTTAAAGAAGTATAAAAATGTTGGAGTGATTTTTCAGTTGCCAAATAGATGGCAACACGTGGACAACACTTACAATTAGAACCGTCTTATAATTAAGCTAGATGGTTGCTTAGGCCATTTGAAATCGTCTGGTGTCGGATTGATTCATCATATAAAAAATTATGAATTTCTATTATTCTTTTCTTTTTAATGGTATGCCTTGTAAATTACATGCAAGAGAACTATTATTTTCTAAACAAAATATGTTTTAATAGTGTAAATTCTACGAGGTTAGTCCGACACTATAAGTATAAACTATAATCGATCTCATATCAGTTTTGTTTCCCGGACGGCATTAAGCACGGCTTAGTTAGGCAAGCGAACACGAGAGGTTAACTGGAAGATTCCATCCAAGTTAATCTAATATTCGGCGGGAAGATATGAAGACGGTTCTATCCATAGCGAAAAGTGTTTATATGACTAATTCTATAAGATAATATAATAAACAACAAAAAATCTGCATAGAAGATAGGTGAATTGAAATGGACAGAGTGTCTAACGACAAGCATGTTTGAACCAACGATGTACTTTAGAGACTCACGCAATCTGCTAATTGCACAACATTTACAGTATCATTTTCCTATCCGAGAAATACTGAAATACATACCATTTTTTCATAGAATTTATTTTTTCATTAAAATATTTAGTTTATGTAAAGGTACTCTTTTTTTTCTTAAATAAATTACTCTTGATTATACTTCCATCAAAAATACAATGACCCGTTTTTTAAAAAAAAAAAAAAAAAAAAAAAAAAATACAATGACCCTAGCCACGATATATATATGACCAATAGCTTTTCAGTCATTTTACTCGTTTCTTTGAAAGCTTAGTCTTAGATTTATTAGTAATTGGATTTCCCCTTTTATAAAGAAAAAGATTGTTCTTTTCAAAATAGTATTTTTTCCTGAATTTTGACCAATAAAATTTGGTATTAATCAATTAAAAATAGTATTGTAACAATTGAAATATATTCCATTTTCCGGGAAACTATTAGAAGGAACAGATTTAATAATATTATTTTCTGGGAAACTATTAGAAGGAACAGATTTAATAATATTATTTTCTGGAAATGCCCACTAATTATCTGTTTTTTTTTTTGTCAACAGCCCTCCACTAAGTATCTAATCTAAAAAATAAGTGACGCATCATATATCAAGTATCATCATATATCAAGTATCTGAGAGCATGGAGAGATTTAACGAGTTTCTTCCCAAAAAATTAAATAAAAAATAAAATATTTATGATGTGGCGCTGACGTGGCGTCTACGTCGAGAGACTCAACGTAATAAATCTTTTCTCGAAGAAGTTTTGGGTGAGTTTCTCTGACACGTTTCTACACGTAGCACAACCCGATTGGTTGTTTTATTTTTTTTTAATTTTTTTCGAATAACATTTGTTTTTTTTCCAAAATTTTTAAAGAAACTTTGATGGTATCTCCATTGCATGTGCTCTAAGTCTAAAACATTTACAGACATCCGACTTTTTGAAATTACGCTCTATTTTACAATATATGTTTTAGATATTTAAAATAGTATAAAACTGAGGTTCAAAAGAAAAAGTAGTTGTCCTGATCTAGGCTAGCTCCTTAAGCGTGAAATTGCTACATTTATATCATTTGATTACATAGATATGGATTTTTATTTTTGGTTCATTTGAATATCCGAAAAAATAATCTATCTGTGGCCTGCACATCTCTCAGAAATTAATACGGGCACTTCCATAAATTTGGGTTTAACTTTGAGTTATTTAAAAAAAAAAAAATAGTCATGAGATTCTAGTTGGTGAATACAAAATTGAGAGAAGAAATAGAAGAAGATCAATGAGCTGTTTCCTTTGAAGCGTAATCTTGCGAGAAATCATCAACAGAGCTAAAATGTGGACGTGCTTTCTACAACGTCACACCTCTAGTTTTCCTCTAAACGCGTTATTATGTACTATTTGATTTCTAATTGTTTATTATAATTTTCTTAAGCTTCGAGTTGGTGAAAAAGATACGAGGTCAAACACTAACTCGAAACTCGAAAGTTAGGTACCACTTGATTTTCTCGTGGTTAATATTTTTAGCTTATATTTATATATACAGTACACACTAACACACACGAGGCATAAAATTTTAGTTATCCAAAAATAAAATAATAGTCTCTAAAATAATAACCCGTAAACAAAATGGCATAATGTGAATCCGATAGCGAATGTGACATAACATTCATAGAAAATGATGACTTGTATTTCATTTATAAGTCTTTGTGTATATTTAAACTTTTGGAATACGACGTATGATTTTTTTATTTTCTATTACATGTTGAAAAATCAGTTTTTTGTTTTTTCTCACTAAAAGATCATGAGTTAGACCCTTCGGGCTTCGGCTCACGAAAATTATCACCTCCATTACCAAGAAAGAAATAGTTTTCTAAGCATTAACCATATTTTCTCATTAGTCCTATCTGGTGGCCACTAAATATGGGGTTTTCTTCACATTCTATAGGATTTCTGAATATTATTGTTTTGAATCTGATTACATTTTTAAATTTTACGACATAACAGTTTTTTAGTACACTTTATGACTATTTACTGTTTAGTCCAAAAAGTCGCAAAGTGACATAAACACATGTTGTACAACGTGACGTGATTTGGTTTATTTGAACATATTTTTGAGTTTTGACTTGGCTTGAACGCAGACCGATATGCATGAACATCTATCATTATGCAAAATATTTTCTTATATATTCTTGTTTTGATTTACAATATACATACATCCTCTATTTAACATTTTCTCTCTTTATAACTTCGATTTTCTATACGTAAGGCGAATCATTTTCCTTTTTCCAAAATAGATTTGATTATTAAGTAGCAGCACTTAAATCCAAAGTCATTAACATAATTTACAAAATATGGTTTCCTCCTCAAAACTCACCCACATGACATCAATCATCATCACACTAGTTAATCCTCTGATTCGAACTCAAAGTGGAAAGCAGAATCACCATCTTCATCTTCATCTTCATCTCCATCTTCATCTTCATCTTCATCTTCATCTTCATCTTCATCTTCGTCAATAACTTCTTCTTCTTTTCCTTCTTGATCCAACTCAACAAACCATTCCTCTACATTTTCCTCATCCCCACCTACGAGCACATCAAAATTTTCCTCTTTGATCCTCTTTTGCTTGTTGAACAACTTCGAATTAAACTGAACATATACTAAACTGTTCATTTGATCAGCGTCTAGTGTCTTCCTCTCACTCTTGTAAATCTACAACACAAGAGAGGATATAGCTTGAGAGGCAACATAATTTACCAAAACTTATAAACAATATCAAAGTTAATCTACACAAACCTCTTCAAAAACACTCCAGTTTCGTTGACAATTAGATGAACTAGATGTCAAAGAGAGAATCTTTCTTGCTAGCATTGCCAAATTACGCTTAGGAGATCCGTATAATGACCACCAAATCACTACAAACTTGCAAGCATTAGTGAGCTTTACAAACTTGAAGTTATCAAAAGGTAGATCAAAANAGAGAGAGAGAGAGAGAGAGAGAGAGAGAGAGAGAGAGAGAGAGAGAGAGAGAGAGATAAATAACCTGGGTTAAACTAGTCCTTATTCTTTTTACATCCTCTCAAAGCAAAAAGCATTCCAAACAACTTAAGCTTATCTCGATAATCTCTAAACTCATGGTTAACGACTTGATCTTGTTTCTCAAATTCTCCATGGTAAAAAGTCTCAACACAACTGAGAAACCCATTCATGATTTTCTCATCCAGCTTAACGGTTGGTTCGTTGTAGAACTAGTAAGGGTTCAACAAGTAAGCAGTCAAATGCAATGGAGAATCTAATCTACCTTTAACTTTCTCATCAATGATCTCAAAGATAGGTTTGTAGTACCTTTCCAAGTTATTAGCAGCAGCTTTGATAGATCTTCTGGCTTCTACTAACTCTCCATAAACAAACCCCATTGAAGGCTTTTTCTCTCCTTCAACCATCCTTAGAACTTTGACCAAAGGCTCCATAACCTTCACAGCTCGCGAGATCCCGTTCCAAAACGCAGGACTCAAGCAGGTAAAGTAAGAACTTCTTCCCTTTAAATACTTTGAATCATTGCATCTCTCCCATTCACTGCTAACAAACATTGACTTTAGTCGTTGTTTCTTCTCCAAGAAGCTCTGCAAAGTCGAGAAAGTTGTAGCAAATCTTGTCACTCCAGGTCTCACAATATCTCTTTCTTTAGTGCAATCTCTCACCATAGCTAATGTTTTCTCATGAGCATATATGAACATGGTCAAAGCCTTAGCTTTATCAATGTATTTTGAGATCTTTGGCAGCTTAACAATGTCTTCAAGCATCAAATTCACCATGTGAGCTGCGCATGATGACCAAAACACACCTAGTCTCTTCTCTTTCAACATCTTTAAACTGTTCTCCGCACTGTCTGTAATCACTTGAACGACTTTCTCTCGAATTGACACACAAATTCATCATCTTCTTCTTAGTATCACCACTCCATACATCCATCAATATAGAACAGCCATTCTGTTCCCATTCTGCCTCTAGACTCTTTAGCCTCTCCTTAACTGTTTCTTCTTCATCTTCCAATAAGGAAAGTGTGGAGCTTTCAAGATTTCCTTCCGAATTCTCCTCAAAACTAAGCATTACATATGCTTCTCTTTTTCCTCTTCTTGTTGTTTGATTCCAAGATCGCTTTCATGCACTTGGACTGATCTTCTTTCGTACATCTTGGACAAGATGCAACATTTCCCTTACGGTAAGCAATGTGTTCTTGAATCCTGCACACACCTCCTCCTATTTATTTCCCACACAGCTTGCATTTCACTCTATCTGGAGTTTTCGGGTCACAGAGAGACTCATACTCCCATCCAACATCATTCGAGTTCCGCTTCAGTCCCGGCGAATTCGAAGATGCGTCCATATCTACAAAATTGTATATTTCCAGAAGAAACCAAGCAAAATTGACCCAAATTACTACGATGTCAAGGAATATACAACATAAAACTAAAATCAGGAGTTTTTGTTAGGCATGCGACTTAAGGTTATCGGTTTGGGTTTGGGTAGGTTTCATTCGGGTTCGGGTATTTTGGGTAAGGGATTGCTGTACCCATATAGGTGATTTATAATTTTCGGTTCGGTATCGGTTCGGGTCCATTCGGGTTCTGGTAGGTTCGGGTATCACTCTGGAATACCGAAATTTACCCGAAATATTTTGGTTTTCATTTGGTTAGGGTATTTCGGTTATTTATCATCCGAAAATCCAAAAATATACCCAAAAACCCAAAAAATATCCGAAAACCTGAAAAAATATATGTAAATCCAATTTTTGTTTTTTTAAAAAAATAAAGATACTGGATATATATCTGAAAATCTTAAAAAATCCAAAAAAACATAACAAAAAAATATATATTTATAATATTAAAAAATTCATAATACCCATAATTCGGGTACCCGATCGGGTATCGGTTCGGTTTGGATATTACCCGATACCCACGGGTATCAAATATTTTACCCAATAGATGATTTTCTATATACCCAAAACTAATCGGATTCGGGTATTTCGGATCGGTACGGTTCAAATTTTCGGGTATAGGTTAAAAGTCTCAGACCTAGTTTTTGTCACAGAGAACTATCCCTAAATAGACGCTACAAGGGAAAGTTAATAGCGAATTTCAGAATATGATACAATCAACGAGACTGTCATCAAATCTCTCATACACAACAATCAATCAAATACAGAGCAAATCAACAACAGCTACTTGAGAGCAGGCTTTTTNCTACTATTTATCTATCGCTGTAGCACTTGAGGTGTCAATCCAAATGGAAGTTGTGCAAAGAGGAATACAAAGAAATGCTAACCTTCAAGTGAAATCAAGTTTTGGAAATATCTGTAGCCTGAAGACAGTGACTTTAATGTGAACTAGACTAAATGCTTAGTAAAGACTTTAGAAAGAGAATATGATAAAGGAGGCGTCTCAGATGAGTATCATCGGTCAAGGTCGCAACTGATCAAGGGATTTCTCCCAGAACAAGCAAAGTTTACGGTTTATGCAAGGTTTTGGGTAAACTAGCCACTTCCGTGGTCTAGTCGCTTTACTGCAAGTAAAC
>OVBJ01001633.1:4551-25891 GCA_900406535.1 Noccaea bulbosa | reverse complement strand
ATTTATATCTTCCTGAATTTTTCAATAATTATTTAGTTATTATAATATTTTATATAAGGTTAATTTTGTCAAAAAATAGACAAAATACTAAAAGGTGTAAATCACCAAACATACATTCAAAACGTCCTTTATTTCCAATTTTCCCAATTTTATTTAGCTCAATACTTTAATTTTTTATATATCACTTTAAGTAAGTATTTAAGTTTTAAACGGCACAATAAAACAAGCAAGTCAATTCGATCTTAAGTACCTAAACTAGCATAGTTTGTTTATATGTAGAAAAGAGCTTGCTATCATCATGAAATCACATATGAAACCACATTTTCTGTTACCTTATACGCTCTCTTTCACTTCCACTTTTGTATGTAGCCTTTCACTTGTATGATTTTATTCTGTTAGCACCGTTATATATATGATATCGTTACATTTATTTCCTTCTATATTCTATCAATTTTTTTGTTTAATTATTTTTTTTTCAACATCTGGAGACAATTACAAGAAACTATTCAACAAAGATTCATCCATAACTGATCCAATATATTTTATCAATTTTTTTTACTTAGTTAGAAACGAAATGATACATACGAATTTAAAAGTGATATTAAAACTAAAAGTATCTTATAAAACATAGAAAAAAACTGTGCCAACATACCCAAAAAGAAAGGTGGTGTTCAAAAGTTTAAGAAAAAATACATATCTTTTAAGAAAGAAAAAAAAAACTAGTGAAAAACTGTAAATCCTATACCCAACTAAGAAAGCTATTTAAGGATCTAGCTAGTTATTTGTAGGAAACCTAAATCGTAGTTACACTGATCTTGTGATTATATAACCAGCAGAAATAGTTTCTCCATTTCTGTAAGATGGATTTTCTAGTTTTTGTATACATATTAAAAAAAAAAAATTTAATAAAAAATTTAAACGAAATAACTTTAAACCAATAACAATGCAAGAAATATATTGAAATCTAATTTTTTTTTACTTTAATCAAGAAAAAGTTCATTGAAAATCTATAAAATTTATCTTCAAAAAAAAAAAAAAATAGCTTCAAAATTATTTAAAAAAAACTGAAGGGAGTATAATGTTTAAAAAATGTGACTCCACTATAATAGTTGGAAATTAGTACATTAACGAATATAAATGCTGTATGAATTCCAATATAAAACCAAATAGAGAAGTCAACGTTTACATAATTTAAGCAAGAAAAAAAAACGTCACCACATACGTACATGCAATTGTACAAACCTTGGAGATCACCCATGGGGACGGTATCATTTGCCAGCATAATGACTGTTTAATGTATTAAATTATACTCGACATATATACGTGTTAATTCGGAAAAAACGCATATCGATTATTTGGTGTTAACACTATCATAGAAGCCAGGTGTAAAAAAAGCACTATAATAAAGTACACAGTTTGGAGGCCGTAGAATTAAAAAATAATTATTCGGAGGCGCAGTCCAATATTCGAATAGCATCTCACGAAATTTAATAAAAACAATGCCCGAACTCAATTTCTTTTGGTATGTAACCATAATTTAAATTTGACATCAATTTCTGCAATAACAGTTATATCTTCAGGTCTACAATTCTACAAACGCAGTAACCCAGTCATGTTATACAACGACACTGTATTACATACTACTACTATCCAATTATAACCGTACCTCGAAATATGGAACAAGGCATTATAAGTACTTATTGTAATTTATCATAAAGATATACGGTAAATAAATGATGTCATAATCGTAGTAGTAATAAATAGATATTCAGAACGTTTGTTTTGTGTTGTATGAAAAGGCTGCATGCAAGGCAAGCACATGACTCGCATAGGGAATTGTTCGCAGGTTTTAATGTCGCAAGAAGACGAATTTAACTCCATGCATGTGCTTACTAGATATCATTAATTAGTATATACCGCCTTCATTTCAAGCCATTTTTACAGATTTGGAAATTAAAAAAAAAAATCGATACTACTCACTCTGTTTCATTTTATAAATAGTTTTAGAGTTTTTTTAATATATAAGGAATTTTAGAATTTTAATGCAAAACTAAATATGTTTTTGTTAATTTTGATTATTTATATTCTGCAGATTATGTTTTCATTAGTTAAAATATTTTACAATTGATGATAAAATATATTTTATTTCAAAAATACAAAAATTAAATGGCTTCTTAATTTGTGTGCAAAAAACTTAAAACCCCTATATTTTTTTTTTGGTCGTGCACCGGAAGACAATGTCTCCCAGTAATATTATTAAATTTAAAAGCAATCAAATTACAATCGAATTCGCCATGGCCATGTAGCCCCAAATTCATCCGCATTCAACAAAGAAACTACATCAGACGGAGCAACATCAAAAGAATGATACCCTAACGGAAGAGAAAAAGCATAGTTCGCCAATCCATCTGCAAGACAATTGGCCTCCCTATACACATGCGTAACCCGGACTAACCAGTCCATGGCTTGGGAGAAGCGCTGTTCCCGAGTACACTTGGAGGTTGATTCAGAGCTGGTAGTAGGATTTCTTCAGACAGGGATAAGTGAGACTCATCCGCTGTCATTCCTGGTACGTTTGTGCCATGGCTTGATTGCTTAAAACCCCTATATTATGAAACAGAAGGAGTAGTAGAAGTATAAAATATCTTAAATGTTTTTTGCCGTTTTTTTAATTTTGAGAAAAGGTTATTGTTGTTTTTTAGCTCTAAAATTTCTTAAAAGTAGAAGCTTTTTTGGCTTAATGGTTTATTTAAGAGTTGATTAATATTTTTACATCAGGTGATATGTGTTTCAAATCTTAAAGAATGCGATTTATTTTCAATTATGCAGATTATTAAAGACATATTTGCAGGAGGTTCGAGACTGTTGGTCGCGATATTTCAGAAGACAAAGTGAAAAAAAAATTCTTAAGAAACTAATACTATTTTTTAAAAAAATGATGAAAAAATGAAACATAAAGATATTCATACATATATATATATAATTTTACATAAAACTTAGTTTTATGATATAAATATATAAAATCATTAGTTTAAATAGAGACATCACATAGGACACATAAAAAATGTATGATGATGGTTCGAAAGTTATTTTTAACATATGCATGACTAAAACATAATCTTAAAAAACAAAATCTATACAAATTTATATCAATACCTCATAAACATATAATTATTAGATTTATCATATTTAATTATATGGATATAAATTTTTGTTTTAGATCCAATTGAATCTCCGGAAAAATAGTCTTTTTGGGGAAGAGAGATTAGTCTGGCTCTTCTATAAACTTGAGATTTATCCAGAGCTATTAAAAAACAAAATTTATAAAACATGTTAACATAAAAGGATATCGTCGATTTTTGAAATTATAAAGCATCAAATAGTACTCATAAAAAAACGAAAAATATAATGTCTGATGACATTGATGATATCTGTTCATGCATAAAGTATCTTTTCGAATAGAGGATTAGATTTCTAGTGATCGGGCTTTCGAACTGTTAGACCATCTCCAATGTATTTCTCTATTTCTAACTCAATTATAGAGGATCTCAAAACTAGAAGAGTGTTTTTCTCCAATGTATTTCTCTATTTTTTACTCTAAAAAATATTATTCTAATTATATTTTTAATATAAAATACATTTTCTTTCTAAATTTTATAAATTAACCCCAACAATTTTATTCTTTACAAAAATTTCCATAAATTAACATACTATTTGAATTAAAGTTTTCTTGTTTTAATCAATTTATGTCACATAAATTATGTTATTTTGTAAAATAATGTTCCATTATTAGTTTTAGCTATAAATATGAAAATAAATAATTTTATTATTTGTTTAAGTTATAAACAAAAACATTTAAAAACTAAAGGACTATTATGTAAAAAAGAAGTTTAACTCAAAAATAGAGGAAGAAATAGAAATCCTCTATATATAGAGGAAAAAGTGGATTTTCTTTATTTTTGAGTCAATTATAGAGGATGGTTGGAGATCATTTTACTCAAAAATAGAGTTTAAAAGCAATTATAGAGGAGGGTTGGAGATGTTCTTACAAATTTAAGGGACGTAAGTTTTATATTTCCTGGTGTTTTGGGTCCCAAACTATTAAATGATAATGGTTCGACCTTTGAAAAGCAAACAAGACTAGTAATTTCGTGAAAGCTTTTCGTTTAATTGGTACTGTCAGAACAAAGGTATTAACACAAAGTACTTTTTTAAAGTACAAAATACTAAGCTATATATTAAAGTATATAGTTAACCAAAACATGATATAATAATACTGAATATTTTAAACTCGATATAAGATTAGATATAAGAGCATCCGTATCGCAGAATTTGTAAGCGTCTCTAAAAGTAAAAAATAAAGAAAAAATTGCAAATTTATCTAAGTGGCAAAAAAAAAAATTTGTTGAACCGTCTCCCGCATAAAGATTTTTGGAGCCGTCTCTATTTACACTGTAGTGAACACATGTCGCCTCCAGAATACTCCACCTTAATTTTTCACTTTTTGTTACTTTTTTTCTTCTCATTTTTTCAAAATCGTTTTCCTCGTTTTCTCCGTCTTTTTCACCGACAAAAAATCTTATTCTACGATTTTGATTGATTCCTGTCCTCTATCTCCGATCTCCTTTATATTCGATCTCGTTATTCTTCTTCTCCTTATTATTCTCCTCTTTTCCCATGTATCAGTGTTTGGTCTTTTTCATAAAAGGCTTTACATTTACTTAGTCGATCTCCTGAGAATCACCCCTTATTAAGGAAGCTTGGATTGAAGCTATTATTTGTCATGTTTGTAACTCTATGATTCGATTATGAGTTAATTTCGTAGCTGATTCAATAGATTTTAGTTGAGTGTTTTGGAAAACTATTTTGTGTATTTGTGTTGTGATTTAGTAGTTATAATCGTATATCTTTTGTCTTTGAAATTGAATTGGACGCTATGTATATTGATTTATGATATGTATTTAAATGTGAGATAACTATTGTGTGCATCCTTAATGTAAATGTAAATCTCCTGACAAATTTGGTTTCATTTTATATCATTAATTAAATGTAATAATGATATAGGATGCTCTTATGTATAGAACTTTTTATGTCTGCCAATTGATCTATTTACCTAGATGATGTAAACTAGTCATATTTTGTAGATGAGCATGCTATTACTAAAAACTTTAAGTAGAGAGAAGATGATGATGTATTTGTCAAACTTTGATTAGTTGGTGGTGTTAAATTGTTCTAGATGTCAAACTATTTGGCTTATTTACGTTTTCAATGCTCTTCTTTTTCTGGTTTACGTAATTTGGGTTAATTTTCTTTATCCTCAGATCGCTGAGATGCCACGCAAAAGAGATAGTGTTCTTCTGTAGAAAGGTGGTGGAGATGTTGAGAAATCAAATCATTTCGGCAAGCTACAGGTTAGGCGGCTGCTAGTTCTTTTTTGATTGATTTAGTCAGTTCGATTTCTTAATGGTTTAAGTAATTTGCTTGTGATTGTCCCACTATATTGTGCTAGTTGATTGTTATGGTTTATTTAGCTTGTTTTATTGTTTCATTGCGTTTTTCTTTTTCATGTTTTGGAAACCGAGACATAGTTTTAGTTGAGTTAAATGAGCTCATCAACAAAGAGTAGTTGAGTTAAATGAGCTGAACATCTACTTTTGCTTAAAGTAACTTGGTTTATTTTTCATGATTGTGAAGATGGTAGTTCCTTTCTGATGATTAATCATGTTTACGGCCTAGTTTCTTTCTCATTGTTTCAGTGGATAGTTGTACTTCATTGTTAGGGTGGTAGTTCGTCTGCATTGTTTCATTGCTTTGTTCTTGTTCATGTTAGGTTTCTGCAAGATATGGTTTACGTTAAATGAGCTCAACAACTAAATGTAGTTGAGTTAAATGAGTTCAACCACTTAAGTTTACTTGTGTTGTTTTAAAGTACATTACTTGGCTTCTAACGAAGTGTATGAATGTCCACAATATAATGACCAATCGAGCTGATATTCGTGATGAACAAAAGTATAACCAATTAAAAGCTGATTTGGTTGAGCATATTTGGACTAAATTTGGTTGTTGATCATGTTTTCATTTGTTTTTAAATATGTATGTTTTTCTCGTCTTTTAATAAATGCATTTTTTTTAGTAATATATGTTTTTTTGTGTTTTATGCAATCTATCTTATTTATTAATAATAGTTATTTTTTTCTTTATTTTGTATAAGTTTATAATAAAAAAATTGAAAAAGTTATTTTTAATAATTTAAAGAACCTCCCAATGAGTTCTGTAATGTGAAGATAAAAAATCAAACAATTTATATTAAAAAATTTACACTTAAATTAATAATATAATTATTTTTAAAAAATGCATTAGAACTCCAAATGAAGCTTTATGGGGTGCTCTAAGTTAAGCAGCAGAAGCTCAGACTCCCTCTCGGTTTCTATAAATATACGCCGACTACCACATTGGATCGACGAAATGTGAATGAAGCGTAGAATAAAAACATCACACAACAAAAAAAAGTCCTCTTTAAAAAACACAAAAGAGGAAATAATAGGTTTCCGCTTTTAATATTACTGCACGAATAGAGAACCTTTTGAAGAAACAGAGAGAGAAAGAAACAAACCGCTGCCCTTTCATTAAGGTCAAGGTGTCGTTTTGGTCTCTCTCTCTCTCTCTCTCTCTTTGAAACAAAAGAGAAATGGGTAATGAAGAGACAAAAGAGACTGGGAAGAAGACGATGAAGAGTTTTGGAAGCATAAGATCGATATTCATGCACGCGGACGGTGTAGACTGGGTGCTAATGGGATTAGGGTTAATCGGAGCCGTCGGTGATGGCTTCACAACTCCTCTTGTTCTTCTCATCACCAGCAAGCTCATGAACAACCTTGGTGGTCCTTCTTTCAACACTGAAATCTTCATGCAAAGCATCTCCAAGGTCCTCTCAGTTCTCTCTTTCTATATATCTCTTGCTCTTCTGTTTAGATCTTCTGATAACAAGCTTTTTTGCGGGTTTTTTATGTTTGATTGTCCATAATCCGTCTGACATTTGGTGAAAAAATCAACAGAACTACAAATTGCTATTATTTAGAGGGAGATATACACTATGTCAAACATATAATAAACTGATTGACTCATCCAAGTCTTTTTTTAACGGTTTACGTTTAGACTTCAATCTATGACACATGCACCTCTAAGTTTATTGTATGTGTCTGACTACGGAAAGAGGACTAATGTTCATTCATTTCTTTTATTTTTTGTAATCAACAGAATTCTTTAGCTTTGCTTTATGTGGCTTGTGGATCTTGGGTTGTCTGCTTTCTTGGTAAGCCTCTATACTAATAATGTATCCTTTCCTTTTCTGTATAGTTGACCCAAATTAGATTAATGGGTTTTTATTTGAATTTGTGGATTGAATTAATTATTTAATTTTTTGGGGAATAAAAAACAGAAGGGTATTGTTGGACAAGAACAGGGGAGAGACAAACAGCAAGAATGAGAGAAAAGTATCTAAGAGCAGTGCTAAGACAAGATGTGGGGTACTTTGATCTTCATGTTACAAGCACTTCTGATGTCATCACAAGTGTCTCTAGTGACAGCTTCGTCATCCAAGACGTGCTCAGTGAAAAGGTCTCACCTTTCTATATTTTCACTCTAATCATTTTTCTTGTTTTACTAAATAACCCGGTCTTTTGATGATTTCGATTTGGTGCAGTTACCAAATTTTTTGATGAGCGCATCAACATTCGTTGGAAGCTACATAGTCGGATTTATTTTGCTATGGAGACTCGCCATAGTTGGCTTACCATTCATTGTCCTACTAGTGATTCCCGGCCTTATGTACGGACGAGCCCTCATGAGTATTTCGACGAAGATACGTGAAGAGTACAATGAAGCTGGTTTTGTAGCTGAGCAGGCGATTTCTTCGGTGAGAACCGTCTATGCGTTTTCGGGTGAGAAGAAGACGATATCAAAGTTCTCAACCGCGCTACAAGGGTCGGTGAAGCTAGGGATTAGACAAGGTCTAGCTAAAGGAATCACCATTGGAAGCAATGGAATCACTTTCGCCATGTGGGGGTTCATGTCTTGGTATGGAAGCCGGATGGTCATGTACCATGGTGCTCAAGGTGGTACCGTCTTTGCAGTTGCCGCCTCTATTGCAATCGGTGGCGTGTAAGTATTTATAACTAGAAACGTACACCTTAGCATTGCGCGAGAATAAAGAATTACTAATTTTCACGGATTTTATTGCATGATGATACAGTGACAGTGATATATGCAAAACGGTTCTAACAAATATAAATATTAGTTTACAAACACAAAATTATTACAGAAATATTTTAATTTATATTTTGGTTTTATTACGTAACCAAACCAACTATAAATGTATATACGTTACAAATTATAGTTGCAAAGTAAACAATGATTATGTCATTCATTTCCGTTTTTGAAACATACTAAATAGTCTAAATAGTCTAAGTCTTATTTTATATCCTTAAAAAAGTGACTTTTATTTTTTTTTCCATTGAATATATATGAGGGTAAATTAGATATTTAATACTTAAAAATTACATTATTAAAATAAAAACGAAACAAACAAAAATAAATGTAGAACATGTCTATAGGATTTTTTCTTTTTTTCTTTTTCATATGCACTTTTGGATATAACGGCAATTCAGTATTAATTATGCAACTTGTGCAAAAGGATATAAATGTCTAATTATTCACATTGATGCTATCAGATCACTTGGTGCTGGTTTGTCCAATCTCAAGTACTTCTTTGAGGCGTCTTCAGTTGGAGAACGAATCATGGAAGTGATAAACAGAGTTCCCAAGATTGACTCGAACAATCCCGATGGGCTCAGACTAGAGAAAACTAGAGGAGAAGTAGAGTTTAAGAACGTAAAGTTTATCTATCCATCAAGACCCGAAACATCGATATTCAACGATTTTTGTCTAAGAGTTCCGTCAGGGAAAACCGTGGCTTTAGTGGGAGGAAGCGGGTCAGGAAAATCAACTGTGATATCGCTTTTGCAGAGGTTTTATGATCCAGTTTCAGGAGAGATTCTCATAGATGGTGTATCCATCGATAAGCTTCAAGTGAAGTGGTTGAGGTCTCAAATGGGTCTAGTTAGCCAAGAGCCTGCACTATTCGCTACGTCAATAAAAGAGAACATATTGTTTGGTAAAGAAGATGCATCTATGGATGATGTTGTTGAAGCTGCCAAAGCCTCCAATGCTCATAATTTCATTTCTCAGTTACCTAATGGCTACGAAACTCAGGTTAGATACAAATTTTAATAACATACTTTTTGTTTTTTTTTTTTTTTTTTTGTCTTTTTCTAGTCTTATGATTTAGTCTCTTGTGTAAACAAATAGGTTGGGGAGAGAGGAGTGCAAATGTCAGGAGGCCAAAAGCAAAGGATCGCAATCGCACGTGCGATAATCAAATCGCCGGTGATTCTTCTTTTAGACGAGGCAACAAGCGCATTGGACTCAGAATCCGAAAGAGTAGTCCAAGAAGCATTAGAAAACGCCTCCATCGGTCGAACAACTATTCTAATCGCTCACCGTCTCTCTACCATACGTAACGCTGATGTTATCTCCGTGGTCCAGAACGGCCATGTCGTGGAAACCGGATCACACGATGAGCTAATGGAAAACTTAGATGGTCAATACACTTCACTAGTCCGCTTGCAACAGATTGAAAAACAAGACTCAGATGTGAACATACAAATGGGTCCAATCTTGGATCCTAGCAAAGATTTGACAAGTTGTTCAAGAATCTCGACTCTAAGCAGATCAAGCTCTGCTAACTCGTTTACAGTTTCAAGCATCGTGAAGAATCTTTCTCAAGATGACATGAAGCCTCCTCTACCATCGTTTAAGAGACTCTTGGCGATGAACTTACCGGAATGGAAACAAGCCTTGTACGGTTGCATAAGCGCGACACTGTTCGGCGCCATACAGCCAGCGTACGCGTATTCTTTGGGGTCGATGGTATCGGTTTATTTTCTGACGAGCCACGAAGAGATTAAGGAGAAAACAATGATCTACGCGTTGTCTTTCGTCGGTCTAGCCGTGCTTTCTTTCCTAATCAATATCAGTCAACACTACAATTTCGCATACATGGGTGAATACTTGACTAAGCGTATCCGAGAACGTATGCTCTCTAAGGTGCTAACGTTCGAAGTCGGTTGGTTCGATCGAGACGAGAACTCGAGCGGTGCTATTTGCTCTAGACTCGCAAAAGATGCTAATGTGGTAAGTGCATCAATCTTAGATATATATATATATCAACTTTTAATGAACAATGTTTTAGTGTTTCTTGAGTTTCTTGCGTTTCTTGATGAGTTTGTGTTATGATAGGTGAGATCGTTGGTAGGTGACCGGATGGCGTTATTGGTACAGACCATATCGGCTGTAACCATAGCATGCACGATGGGTTTAGTGATCGCGTGGAGACTAGCACTTGTGATGATCGCGGTGCAGCCAGTGATCATCGTTTGCTTCTACACGCGCCGTGTCCTACTCAAGAGCATGTCCAAGAAAGCGATCAAGGCGCAAGACGAGAGTAGCAAACTAGCTGCGGAGGCTGTTTCCAACGTCCGAACCATTACGGCCTTTTCGTCGCAGGAACGTATCATGAAAATGCTCGAGAAGGCGCAAGAAACACCGCGGAGAGAGAGCATACGTCAGTCGTGGTTCGCAGGGATCGGGCTAGCCATGTCGCAGAGCCTCACGACGTGCACTTGGGCCTTGGATTTCTGGTACGGTGGTAGATTGATCGCTGGTGGTTACATAACGGCTAAGGCTTTGTTCGAGACGTTTATGATCTTGGTTAGTACCGGTCGAGTCATTGCTGACGCCGGAAGCATGACCACGGATCTAGCCAAAGGCTCGGACGCGGTCGGGTCGGTTTTCGCTGTGTTGGATCGGTACACGTCGATTGATCCGGAGGATCCGGAAGGGTATGAGGCGGAAAGAGTCACGGGTCGGGTCGAGTTTCTCAATGTGGACTTCTCGTATCCGACTAGACCGGATGTGATGATATTCAGCGATTTCTCGATTGAGATTGAAGCCGGAAAGTCGACGGCGATTGTTGGTCCAAGCGGGTCGGGTAAATCGACGGTAATCGGGTTGATCGAACGGTTTTACGACCCGGTGAAAGGTGCTGTGAAAATCGACGGTCGTGATTTAAGATCGTACAATCTGAGATCGCTTCGTCGGCACATAGCTTTGGTTAGCCAAGAGCCAACGTTGTTCGCGGGGACGATCCGAGAGAACATCGTATACGGAAGAGCATCTGACAAGATCGACGAGTCGGAGATCGTCGAGGCGGCAAAGGCAGCGAACGCTCACGATTTCATCACATCACTATCCAACGGTTACGACACGTGCTGCGGAGACAGAGGCGTACAGTTGTCCGGTGGGCAAAAACAGAGGATCGCGATCGCTCGAGCTGTTCTGAAGAACCCATCGGTGTTGCTCCTCGACGAAGCTACGAGCGCTTTAGACAGCCAATCGGAGCGTGTGGTGCAAGACGCGCTCGAGCGCGTGATGGTCGGGAGGACGAGCGCTGTGATCGCACATAGGCTGAGCACAATCCAGAACTGCGACGCGATCGCTGTTCTAGACAAAGGGAAACTCGTCGAACATGGGACCCACTCGTCCTTGTTGGCAAAAGGTCACACAGGTGTTTACTTCTCATTGGTTAGTCTCCAGAGAACTTCTTCTTAAATAAGCTTTGGAGACAACAACAAAAAAAAACTCTTTCAGCTCTGTTTTAGAACGAAAATTGATCATGTTAAATAACGCCATCATATTAGTATTTGTTACCAAAATATATATCCAAACACTCTTGTGTTTAAAGCAGGCTTCAAAAAAAAAAAAAAAAAATCACCACTAGAGCAAATCTATGTTTTTCACTTTGCTCGATTCAAAGGCTACACAATATAACATAACAAGACTGCTATAGAGATGGTGACTTTATCAATCAATCACCACCAACTTGACGTTTCCATGAGTCTTCCACAATCAGTTCATCGACTCTCCATTCTTCAAAGCTGATAATGAGGACACAACACACAACAATTCAGATGAAACTAGTGAACTGATAAAGCTCAATATATGTTTATAAAGCGGATGAAATATAATTAAAAAAAAACTAACCTCCCATCGGGTAAGTAACGCCTGATTGTGAAAGGTATCTTACGCTGTCGAAGCTCCTTCATTGCAATCTGTGAGCCAGAAATCAAAGCCCTTTTAGCACTCTTCTTCGTATGTAACAACAAAAATAAAAAATATCTCTTGAACAGAGAAAGAGATGCAGAGAGTGAAACTAAGAGTAAGCACCTCAAGCGGATCAGTCTCACCCTGCAGCTCCACCATCACAGGAGCATTCATGCTGTATCAACCCCAAAACAGTAAGCAAAGGGATTCAAAAACAGAACAAAGCTTGTTCATATTTGGACAATGACCCGGAAAGGAAAGTATGAGACCTGATCTGGAGAGCACGAGTGCCGAGAATCCGAGCGCGTTCGTATTTGGTCATGAACTTTGATGTTTTGCGTGGACGCTGTACATCTTCCTGCTCTGCCTTATCCTCAGTTTCGATAGGTTCACCAGTGATATCATCAGTTTCCTTCATCTCAGCATCATCCTCTACTCCTTCCTAATCAAAACAAACTCCTCAGAAACAGCAAGTGATGATAAGCAGCAATTATCAATGTCTGTTTCCAAATAAACAAGGGAACAGTCATAGCTTACTTCAATCTCCGGCTCGGCTGGCTCGTCCTCGTACCTACAGGACAATCGATTCATTCAACATTTTGAAACATGAGATACATAAAGAGAGCGCATTTGAACATAACATAAACCCGTTTCAACTTCTTGTGATTTGCAGTTCCAAGAGGTGAAGAGTTTCAGTAGCTAGCAGAGTCAGTGTGTCATTAAATCATAATTAGCATCATTTATAGACAATCAAACTGTACGGCATCAGCTTCGTCCACAAGAAAAAAAAAAAATTTGGCTCTTTCTCTAGAAAATCAGAAAATTAGGGGTTTATATACTCTTCTCTTCGAAATCGAATGGAATCAATAGATTTAGAGGAAATTTTGACAGCTTCAGCAAGTTTCGTTCGTTTATAACTTAGTGAATACTTCAATTTAGATGTCAAACAGAACGCTCTAAGCTTAGCTACTCACCATGATTCGTCGACAAGAGAAGAAACAGAAAAAAAAGTTATCATCTAAGGGATAGAAAGAGAGAAAGTACCCCAAATCGTCGACATCTTGGTAGTCTTCGTCCGCCATGGATTTGAAATTTCTAGTAAAACCCTAAAATGGCGTCGCAGAGGGGAGCTTGCAAGCTGCAACGGCGTTTTGGTGCGCGTGTGTGATTCTGAAAAAAATTATGAGCCAAAGTGTGAGAATTTAGGATTTAATATATTTCGGTTTACTTAAACCGTTTTCGACTTGGTGGTACTCTACATCTGGTTTATTAATGCATCTTCTAAGTTAAACCCCCAAGGAAATTCTATAAAACAACTTCCTTTTTAAAAATCTCTCTTTTTAGTTTTTTTGATAACTCTTATCTCTCTTTTTAGTTACACGCACGAACTAAGAAATCTATTTCACTATATAATAACGGTTGATAACCGATTGTCGATTTGATGTTATTGAAAAATTTCATGGTTAACCAAATTAATTAGTATGAAAATTAATTCTAATTTCCCTTCCAATAAATTAATAATATGAAGTATCTTCTTTTCTTTCCGCCTTCGGGAAGTTGAGCTAAATTTATTTTACATTAAGCAATGATACTATACGCGCTAAATATGAGTCAATGAGTATGTATATTCGAAATCACAATGCATACAAATCAGATGGTTTTTTTTATCCAGATAATTTATAATAAATAAAAAAATCCACCAGCTTTGACACCATTGAAAGCAACTCGTACAGACGTACCAAAACTTTCTTTTCATTTAATTTCTTTTAAATAAGAAGTCGCTAGAATTGGTAATTAGAAAGTTTTGTAATTAGGTAAACATAATTCCAAAGTGAGATGTATACTCATGACAAAGAATGATGATATTGCCATCCCGCAGCCGCACATACAGCTGTATTCAAAATTGAAACATTACACTATGTTTTTTTGCCTTCTGATTTGTCAATTTAATTTTAATGAACAACTGCACAAAAATGTGAACTTTGTTTTTAAAATCAATTTTATAAGAAAGCAGTTGCATGATTAACATAAAACCAATAGTAAAATCAATTGAGAAGGTAATGGCTACTTTCCGGTACACACTAAATAATTGTAAAAATTTATGCGTATCAAAATGTTGGAGCAACAACTCTATTTTCTGATTGAAATTCCGAATAATTTATCGGTCTTTTACATATCGAGTCTTCAAAGTTCAAACTAATGAAGTGAGAGGGATATCAATCGATGTGTAATGTTCTCGCCAAATGTGTAGATTTTTAGTTTTAGCAACCTTTTGTTTATTCTATCATGTTAAAGGATTCTTATTCGACAAACACGGCTTGCGACTGACGTTCGACACTATCTAATGTGAATCAACTACACGCTGAGACACAATATGTACATCTATCGAGGATTCGAGATAGTGCGGATATGATCATCACCTTCACTTACCAAACACATTTTTATGTGTTAATCTTAGTTCCAAAAAAACTTAATGTGCTAATTCCAACTATAATATAACATAAGATGTGTATAGTATAATCATAGAAATTTGCAATTGATATTTTGTTTGGCATGATGCTACAATTAGTATATCATTGTTCGTCTCAGAGAAGATTAATATTTTAAAAAATCTACTTAAGGAAACAACAAATTCTGGTCATAGAAAAGGGTGAAACCCTGCAAATGAAATCCATCTAAACGAGGTATACGCACATGCTTATAGTAAAATACAAGCATTTTTATTTTAAAAATGTGATTAATTCAAAGAGCATTGTATCCAATGAATGTGAGCTGACCCATTTACCTTTAAAATATGTACATTAATTATTGTCTTGTGGGCGTCAGTCAATAATTATAGTATATTATTACAAATGTTTTATATATATCGAAACAAGTAGAAAAGCACATGGACCCATGTGTTCATTGGACCATTATCAACCCATATTCGAAAATGCTGGATTCCTACAACCTAACATGCTTTCCGTTTGTATGTGACATTTGCCTATGCGTGTAATGTCTACATTTACATGCGTATTCATTGAATTGATTATTCGTTAATCTTTGATATTAATAAGAATTTATGTCAATATTGACTAAGACGGGTTCGTTAATCCTCCCTCTCAACATTTATTGCTGTAAACCAAAAGTAGTTAATCGTTGAGGAACTACTTAAGCTTTAAAAATTTGATCAACACTCGAGTATTCCTAAAATATTCCGATATATGGAAGACTAGAAATGCCCAAGAGATATAAAAATACCGAACGGCTAGATCTTGCCAAAGAAATACTCTCTCTGTTCCTTAATATTTGATGTTTAAGTTTTTTTTATTTGTTCCATATTGTTTGATGTTTTAACTTTTTAAATTTATTTTTTGGCTAATTAATGACAAACTTCAAAAACAAAAAGCTAAAAATATTTGAATATTGTTAGGTAGTGTTGAATGAAAAGTAGTTAGTTTAATAAAACAATCATTAATAACTTAACATTAAATATTTTTTAATTTATGTGAAAAATATAGAAAATCAGATATTGTGGAACAGAGGGAGTAATATAGATATTCTTAACTAGATGGCGTGAATACGTTGGTAATGAATCCCGTAAATTTACGTATCTATCTTTAATGTTTTTCTCGGTCATAAATGTTTCCTTAATTTTTACGACAATATACACTGAATAATATTCACGATACTTCTTTTCTTGCGTGTTTCAAATTGAATGTTCTCATTACAAACTCGAAATTATTATTTTGTATTCTTGCCATGTTTCAAATTAAATGTTCTAGAAAGAAAAGAAAAAAAAAAATATCTACAAAAAAGGACATTGACAGTGACAATAAGAAAAGAGTTTCGAACGACCCTAATTTGACCGTGTTTTCTCTTCTTTACAAAACCGCGTTTCATTTCTCGTCTTCGTCTTCTTCCTCGACCCTTCTCTCTCTCTCTCTCTCTCTCTCTCCATAAATTCCAGAAACTCAATATCAAAACCTTAAAAAAAGCTCTGCTTTAAGATCTTAGCCAGTCTTGAAACCAATTAGCTCTCTCCGATGATGTCTGATTCTAGATTAGTCTCTAGACTAATAATCTTCTTAGCAATCTCCACAGCCTTCTTCACCGTCGCATCGATTCGATTAATCCCAGACGAAATATCATCATTCGACGACGCATCTTCAGATTTCACGGAGGCTCCAGCGTACCAAAACGGACCCAAATGCTCTGTTTTAGCCAAAAACAGACTCTTGTTAGCTTGCGATCCTTCAGCTGTTCATATAGCTATGACCCTTGACCCAGCTTACTTGCGCGGCACGGTTTCTGCAGTCCACTCCATTCTCAAACACACCTCTTGCCCTCAAAACATCTTCTTCCACTTCGTTGCTTCGGGTTCGAGCCACGGCTCGCTCGCGAAGACTCTCTCCTCTGTTTTCCCTTCTCTGAGTTTCAAAGTCTACACCTTTGATGAAACCGTCGTCAAGAATCTCATCTCTTCCTCTATAAGAGAAGCTCTCGATAGTCCCTTGAATTACGCAAGAAGCTACTTGTCCGAGATTCTCTCCTCGTGTGTTCGCCGAGTGATCTATCTCGACTCGGATGTGATCGTAGTCGACGATATCCAGAAACTATGGAAGATTTCTTTATCCGGGTCAAGAACAATCGGAGCGCCGGAGTATTGCCACGCCAATTTCACAAAATACTTCTCAGATCGTTTCTGGTCGGACCGAAAACTCTCGAGTGTCTTCGATTCCAAAACGCCTTGCTATTTCAACACGGGAGTGATGGTGATCGATTTAGATAGATGGAGAGGAGGAGACTACACGAGAAAGATCGAGAACTGGATGAAGATTCAGAAAGAAGAGCGGATTTACGAGCTGGGCTCGTTGCCGCCGTTTCTTCTGGTGTTTTCGGGAGAGATTGAAGCTATTGATCACCAGTGGAACCAGCACGGTCTCGGTGGAGACAACGTCGTGAGTAGTTGCAGATCGTTGCATCCTGGTCCGGTCAGTTTGATACATTGGAGTGGGAAAGGGAAGCCATGGGTGAGGCTTGACGATGGTAAGCCTTGTCCGATTGATTACCTGTGGGCTCCTTATGATCTTCACAAGTCACAGAGACACTATCTTCAATACAATCAAGACTTAGAAATTCTTTGATTCTTTTGATTCTTTTCTTCTTCTTTTTTTTTTTGTTAGTAAGAATTTTTGGTTTTCGGATGTATATAAAACTGAAATACATTGAGAATTCACGTCTTCCGTTGCTCTAAAATGCATGATTTTAGTTGGTTTTTGTTTTGTTTGTTGCGCAAACCATAATTATATTAAACCTGAAACCAAGTTAGCCTTAAGAAATAAGGAACTTAACAACTAATGCCTAAAGCATTTTTTGCCAAAGCATCTGCGACAACATTATTTGCAGTGAGAGGGATGAAACAAAAGGAAACAAAGATAAAACGCAGACATAAAAGTGTGATGTTTGAGAGGATTCCGGTGAGCTCCGTAGTGGTACGGAGCCCTCGCAAAGGAGTTTGACCAACTGCTGCTGGAAATCAGAGTAAAACATCACCTTAAGTCTTCTTGATCTGCTTAAAGCTGCCTCTACAGCTGGAGCCTCTGCCGCCAGAGCGGACGGGAGAAGGAACCTCTACAGAGAGGGGTGTGATTTCCAACATCCTCAAATACCCAACCTAGACCACAGCTCTCGGACGAAACATCCCAGGCTGCATCTGATCGGCAAATGACTCCATCAAGTGGAGGAAGGGGTTTGGTTTTGGTCCATGTATATTTGACCTGGTCAAGGAGAAGGGATCGGTGTACGTGGCAAATCCGGCTTCACGGAGTATGATGCACTTCCTATAGATGAAGTTTAGTTTCGTGATATATTCATCTGAGACACGCTTCCGTACTCTCGACACTTTCGGTCTTCCTTGCTCTGTAATATAATTTTAGTTACTTTTGGAGCAAGGAACAACAACAACGTGTGCTATATCTATTGACTTACACAGTGATAAGTTTATGCTCCACAATCAGTTTGGAGCGTGTTCACAACCGATTCCTGTTATGATTTTCGTTAGAGTTATGAAAAAGACATAAGAGAATCAAGTTAATAATGTGATGACAAAATATAAAAAAATAAACCCATAGTTAAACAAGTGTGAGGAGAGGAGTTCAAAGATTGACAGAGAAAGAATGCAAAACCTTGTAGTCATGGCCCACGAATTGATCAACAGTCTTGAGAGCATTAGAACGCTCAATGCTCCCCCAAATCTCGCCTCCTTGGCGCCTCTCCAAAGAGATCTCTGCAGACCAAATCTCGAGACTACGACGATATCTCTCTCTCGCCATGACATCCCAGAAGAGCACAATGTTGGAACCACCGGAGCTGGTGAGCCTGGCCCCTGGACGTGAATCCATGAGCTTTTTGTTTCGACCTTGGGCGGGCCTTCTTCGACTCCCAAGCAGCGTCGAGCCTCCTATCAAAGTGGACCAGGCTGGAGCTAGAGAGAGTCGTCTTCAGAGAGTCCAAACCATTGACCTCCTTCCAATACATGCTCCCCTCCTTCTCTGGTGCTTGTTGTTCAGCCTCCAACTGATCTTGCTCACACCACCACAATGTCCCCTGGGGATCAAGACTGAAGATCAATTTATCAATCACACACCAATCACTTTTGCTTCCACGCAGCGAATCATTATTCCCTCTTCCCCATTTGCCATCACTCGGCGAATAGTAGAATGTTCTATCCCTTGAATCCACTACGTAAACCTTTTCTTCCCTCAGTCTCACCACCACAGTGTCATGGAAACGCATAGAGCGCATTCTCCGATCCGGCAGTGGATCTAAAGTCTCCCAAGTTTGAGTCTTTGGGTCGAAAGCCTCCGCCCAGTGTGAGGAATCGGGGTCTCTGCATCCTCCGAAGACGTATATCTTCCCTGCTACGATTCCGGCAGCCGCGTTAGCTCGTTTCACTCCCATGGAAGGGACTTGCCGCCACGTGTTAGTCCGGCAATCCAGGAGCCAGACCTTGTCAGTGCGCTTCCCCTACGTATATCCACCGATTACGTGGATACCCCAAGCTAGGGCCACCACGGCGGATCCATCCGTAGGAAGAGAGTGAGTCATGATTGGGCCCGTCAGGATTCTCTCTTCGCTAAACGGGACCGGGATTGGCACAAGCAGCCGTTTGTCAGAGTTACCTCGCTGGAGGATATACCATTGTGGGTTTTCGTGAGGACAGGATCGCATGCATACATAGGTGTATGTTTCGGTGAGACCCATCAGAGATCTCGTCTTGTAGAGTTCGGGAGAATCCACTAGAGAGCGATAACCCCTGGAGACCAGAGACAAGGCCGCCTGATCCGATCTCGACGTTAGAGCCACGCATCTCAGAACCACGTCATCTGGTAGCGATGATAAAGGAGAAGACGACGACGGAGATTTCAAAGGAGAAGACGACGACGGAGATTTCTTCGCACGTTTACGCGCTGGCTCTTCGGTGGCTGAAATCCACATCGACATGCCTCTTTTCGGTTTTCTTTCAGTGGTCTCTCTGTTACTGTTTCTGAGAGGATACGAAATCATGTTTTATCTTCATTCTTATTCTTCTTCTTGTCCTTTTTTATATAAAAAAAAATTATGTATATTTTCCTTCTCCAGTTATATATATAACGGTGGCCGACTGACTTAATTTCTTGAAAAAGGAAAACCATGAGTTTAGATAACATATTTGCAAGATTTCATTAAAATCTTTAATTTACTTTGTTTTGGTTAGTTATTGACAATAACTTATTGTTAGTTCCTTGCCCAAGATAAAGACGTTGTAAGTTCGTGTAAATAACTAAATAAGTTATTGTTCGTTATTGTTTTTAAGTTCGTGTTTAAGTATTTTTGGTTGGTTTAAATAAGAGAGAAAAGAGAAGAAAATGGTTACTGTGTGTGTTTTTTTTTTTTTTTTTTTTCCAAGTTTGATTGCTATAATTACAATGACCTCGAGACCTGTAAATAAGAATGTGAGGTTTTGACTCGGATTCACTCAAGAACAATCTCGCAATCTCTCAGAATGGAATTGAATCGGAAAAACAGAGAATGAACAGAAAGTGAAGAAGACGAGATTTGATAACCCAGGAGTTCGTTTCCTACTCTCCTGGGGCACGGTTTCTACCGGCAATAATCCACTAGAACTCAGCTCAAAAACTTGAGCTTACGGATCTTGATCTCTCTCTCGATGCTTCTCGATCTTTTTCCCTTTTCTCTAAAAACCTTGATCTGTTACACGAATGATTCTCAGATCTTATATATAGCTCTAACCTTATCCACGACTTATAACTTGTCGTTACAATTAATATCTACCCAAGTGAAATAACCGAAGCACTTAACCTTGGTTCAGCTTAAACCAGCTAACCCTTAAATAAACCGAGGCACCCGAAAGAGACTAATACAATTCATAAGATACAGAACAAATATCTTCAAATCTCCACCTTGTTCTGCATCATATGACCAGTTCTAGTGATGATGATCATCCAATCACTTCTCATCTCTTAGAACATAAACTTGTTCTGAATAACCTTTGAGCTCCACCTTCTTGAGAATAAACCTTCCCAGCTTTAGACCTCCTGAGTAAACTCATTCAGTCTCCAATAACTTAGCTGTGATGAATCACTTCTTTGAGATCCTGAGCAGCTCCAAAGCGTCTTGAAACTTGCCCACTGGTAAAACTTTTGTGAAAATGTCAGCTGGATTGTACTCTGTAGCAATCTTTAACACTCGAATCTTCCCCATACTAATCAAGTCTCTTAGAAAATGTAACTTGACATCAATATGCTTTGTCCTCTCATGGTGAACTGCGTTCTTCGCCAAAGCGATAGCACTCTGAGAGTCACAGCAAATATCAACCGCTTCCTGTTTAAAGCCTAACTCATTCATCAGACCCTTCAACCAAACAGCCTCCTTTGCTGCATCAGCTAACGCAATATACTCTGCTTCAGTTGTTGATAACGCCACAGTTTTCTGTAAACTAGATCTCCAGCTTATCGTGTTTCTTCCAAGTGTAAAAACTACACCAGAAATTGATCTCCTCATGTCCAAGTCAGCTGCGTAGTCTGCATCACAGTAACCTTTGAGCACAAACTCTCCCTCATTCCGGTAACTGAGCTTC
>OVBJ01001632.1:152-25894 GCA_900406535.1 Noccaea bulbosa | reverse complement strand
TATATATATATATATATATTACCATTTATTTTTCAGTTAAACTTTGTAAATTCTATTCAAATTTTAGAATCCCAACAAAAAACATATGGGTTATCTTGAAATGTCCCATTACTAATTGTTTGATGATTAATTTAGAATACTAAAACTACTTTTTTTTTAAAAGTTGACATTAACATAAGCATAATTGGAATGGACTACCACAGAAAATTGACATTTAGATAAATTAGAATAAGCGAAAAACATAATTTTCACTACTTTGATAACTGATATCAAGAGGCAAAACAAAGAATATCATTACAAGAATAAAAATGTTGACCAAAAATAAATAACCCAAACTGGTTAAGAATATAACAATATGTTGACCACTCCACACTGGTAAATTTAACAATTTAAATTGACCATGAAGAAACAATCTTGATAGATTCATAATTAAAAATATATACCAAAAATAACTCTAAATTATTATTATTAAAATAATGATAAGGTGATATTCTCTCCCAAAAATAGAATCCTAAATTTCTTATTATATAATATAATTATCGTTTTATTGACTGCTTGTATTATATGGATCTCACGTGTATAATTATGTAAATGAAACGAATTACTGAATGTTGTTCATGCATGTTTGTAATCGCAAGAAAGCACTTAGACTCTATATATATATATAGGAATCGACTCGTCGAGGACAATATAGCACAAAAACAAAAAGAAAGTAAAGAAGAAAATGAAGTGTTTGTGTTTGGTTACGTTTCTAGCAATTGTGATCGCACAAAGCTATAGTGATCTAGGCGTAGAAGCTGCGTCGAGTGACGGGTTCGTTAGTACGAAAGGCATTCAGTTTATTCTCAATGGAAATCCATTTTACGCCAATGGATTCAATGCCTACTGGCTCGCATACGAAGCCACCGATCCGGCCACAAGGTTTAAGATCACATATGCGCTTCAAAACGCAACAATTCATGGTTTGACAATCGCACGCACTTGGGGATTCCGCGATGGCGGTTACCGTGCTCTCCAAATCGCACCTGGTTCCTACGACGAACTAACGTTTCAGGTTAGTAAATATGTGTAATATAGAGATTAGAGAGGATCTATTTTAATTTTCCATTAGTTACAATCAATTTTCAATGAACATAGAAATGTTATATCTACGTATCTAAACTATTACTCTTCTTTGCCCACTATATATGCTTAAACTGGCAAGTGAATATTTTGGGGATTCATTAGTTTGGTTTTCGATAAAAAAACTATATAAGTTTACATACATANATATATATATATATATATATATATATATATATATATATATAACCATTCCATCGTTAAAGAAAAATCTAAATAAAAAATTAGATTGGGAAAATATAAGAGAATGCTTTATTTAATGTTTATGAGAAACTCGTTATTTCATGGATCATATATCAAACGTCCACTGTAGACATATTTTGTGTTTCATCATTGTTGTTTATGTTGTTTTTCTCTTGTGAACTTTATAGAGTCTAGATTTTTCTCACCAAATGTGAAGATTTGTATTCTAAAATACCTTTTGTTAGTTAATAACTTGTCATTTTTGATTTTTGCTGGTGGAAAGGGTTTGGATTTTGCAATAGCCGACGCAAAAAGATTAGGTATAAAGATGATAATCACCTTTGTCAATAACTATTCTGACTTCGGAGGAAGAAAACAGTACGTGGATTGGGCTAAAAGTAAAGGCCAAAACGTATATTCCGATGACGATTTCTACATAAACCCTCTTATTAAAGAGTTCTACAAGAACCACGTCAAGGTAAATATAAATAGTTAATGTTCATAACAACATTATTGTAGACCCTAAATTATATAACCTATATATATAATCTATCTTTCTAGACAATGGTGAACAGAGTGAATACATTTACCAAAATTGCGTACAAAGATGAGCCGACCATCATGGCTTGGGAGCTTATGAACGAGCCACAATGCAAAGCAGATCCAAGTGGAAAAACCCTTACCGCTTGGATTAGTGAAATGGCTCCTTATGTAAAATCACTTGACTCAAACCATCTTCTCGGTACTGGTCTTGAAGGCTTCTACGGTGACTCATCTCCTCAAAGAGTGACTTCTCTTAATCCGGTTGCAGCCAACGTTCTTGGAACTGATTTCATCGCTAACCACAATATGGAAGCCATTGATTTCGCGTCGATTCACGCTTATCCTGACTTATGGTAATAATAAACTCACATACATAGTCATACAGAATTTTATTCATTTATTTTTTTTTGGTTTCTTGCTTAACACATTAGCTTATAGAAGTGATTATTGGTTTCTTGAATTTTGTAGGTTTCCAAACTTAGATGAGAACGCTCGATTGGAGTTCTTAATAAACTGGCTCGAAGGTCACATGGAAGATGCGCAGAACATTCTTAAGAAACCTCTAATCCTAGGAGAATTCGGGAAACCATCGGAAACACCAGGCTACACTCAGGCTCAGAGAGACGCCGTCTTCGTTGCAACGTTCGAAACCATATACGCGTCTGCGGCAAGAGGCGGTCCAGCCGCGGGAGCATTGTTTTGGCACCTTATTAGCGACGGTATGGACAATTTTAAAGATGGTCTCTCCATTGTTCTTAGTGACGAATCGTCGACGAATAGTATTATTGGTCAGGAGTCACGAATGCTGGGTTTGATTGGTGGCAAAGGGAAGTTTAGTCGCAAAATCAAAAACTAAACTTTTGAATAAGTTTATTTCTGTGATAATCTACATGATAAAATAAAAAAGTAAGTTATATTAGTATACAATATTGAAATGATATCCATTTTTATTCATACAAATTCCCTAATTTTTATCTTAGTATTTATATGTACTCTTTCAATCAAAATTATGCAAAAAGTTAATATTTTAATTGCATCATTCAAGCACATTACAAATCACTTTACAAAGGCATCACTGGTTATTATTACCTGAAAGTGATCTTACAAGTTCTGTGTATCTGATCTTGTAATGATCCAGAGAGAAACAGAGCTCTTTTATAGCTTCTCTTTTCTCTTCCTCTCTTTCTGATATCACATTTCTCTGCAACTCCACTTGTTTCTCCAGCTCTTCAACTCTACCTCTCAGCTCTTCCTCTTCAGAGACATTCTTGTCAGTTCCTGATTCAGACGCAAGCTCAGTATCTTTGACACAAACCTGGTTCAAATACTCCTCCATTTGCTCGATTTGGATCTCACTCGCTCTCAGCTCTGCTCTTAGGCTATCTAACAAGTCACCACCACCATTATCTCTCTGCAGTTTCGCTTTCTCGGCCCTGCACTCACTCAACATGTCACTCAGCTTCGAAGCCTCGATCTCCGATACAGCCAAGCACTCTTTACACTCCTCGAGCTCCCTTTCTAAAATCTCAATCTTGCAACTCGAATCCGATAGCTTGCTCTCTAACTCAACCACACGTCGTTTCTCAGCTTCTAACTCTCCAAGCGCGGTTTCAAGCTCGCCGCTGAAGATATCAGCAAGCAGATACGCAGATTCGTTCTTCTCAACCTCGCGCTTCTGTTTCAACCTCGGCACCATCTCTCTGCTACTCGCTTTCCTCCCCGGATAGTGCGAGTCGCAAGATCCTGACTCCAGAGAAGGAGAAACATCAGAATGAGAAGAGCTCAAATCCGCCATTGGAGTTGCAAGGGAAGAAGAGGCATCGGAAAATGACAGTTTAATATCGAAATTAAGGAGGCCGTTGAGGAGCTCCTGGTTCAAGTCGTTGTAACGCTCGCCGAGAGACTGATATAAGCCAAGAAACTTCTCTTTCGAATCAGCTTCACCATCTTTGATCAGTCTTAGCATGCTTTGGATATTCTGATTTATCTCTGTGGATGCAAATATAAAGCTGTGAATGAAGAAAATAAAACCAATCAAGACAGGATATTAGGAAGCGAAGAAATATGGTACCTGTTAATATTTCTGCTAGATTCTTCGAATTATGAAGCCACGAGGATGATGAATCAGCCTTCTCTGGTCCTGTTTCTGTGGAGGAATCCATCTAAAATGGGAACAGAGGAAGGTTTTCACATCAGAGAATAGTTTCAGAGTGGGATTAATAATGACGCAATCAGACTGTTTTGCTAAGATTTTGGACTGCAGACCAGAGTATCATCTAGAATGTTTTATTGGAAATGAATCTGCCATGGAAACCTAGAAGAAGCTCAGATTCGACCTGGCAGAATTGGAATTCCTGAAGTTTTGCTTACCGATTTTGGTCGTCAGGAAGAAATAAAAAGGATCGCAGATTCCGAGATTTAGAAACCCTAATCAGACAAGGTGGGTGATCGATCTCTCCACGGATAATCCAATCCCCAGAAAGAGAGGGAGAGAGATTTAAGTTAACTGACCTGAATTTTGATTTAACTGAGAGGAGAAACCCAGATTTTCTCGATTACGTGGAGGAATTTTAAATTAGGGGATACGAGTTACGATGAGGAAGACGGAAAGATTTCGGTTCAACAGTGGAAGATAAAATGGCGGTCTTTTTATTCAAATTTTCAAATGTCTAGAAAATTTCTTTCTTTTTTTTTTGGAAAAAGGGCATAAATGTCTAGAAAATTTCTAAAAAACCTTTTGTGTCGTTTCATCGAATCTATTAATTTTAGTTTTGAATTCAAGATTATTTTCCATCCAATATTAAGCACTTTTTTTTTTTTTTTTTCACAAATCCTTTTTCTTGTCTTCCTTTTATCTTTTATAAATTTACTCTTTTTGGGGATTTATTCACATAACTAATTTGAATCTATTTTTATTGTTTCTCAAAATTAGTTAGTACACTGTACACCGGACGCGAATTAACTTTTTTTTAATAATATAACATGTTTCTAAATTATGATCCGGATGTCTGTAAAGTTGGCATGATTGTTTATGTATTTTCTCAAGTTTGATGTTAGTGCATCTTTAAAATTTGGTTTTCTACTTGTTTCAAATATTCTAAAAATTAAGAAAATGCACGTACTAACACAGCATTTCGTGATTGGTATATAAAACAACTGTTCAGTTATAATAATGGTCCACAATGATTGAAACAGTTATAAAAGAAAAGATATATGCGTCAGTAGACACACTGATAACTTTTGAGACAAAGGGACATCATCATGGCTTTTCTCCACTATCCCCATTATTAATAGATTCATATTTACTTGACATTCGACATTTTAATGGAGCTTCTTCACTCCACATATTTGGAGTATTCTTTCTCCTCTTTTTTGTCAACATATAGTTGGCGTTTACGAATTCTGTTTATGCCTCTTGACCAGTGAAATCAATTTTGCATGGTGAAGAATTTAAGCCTTTAACAAACACAAAACAAAAAGGTGTCGGCTGATCTATAACGAACTAAGTAGAATGCTCATGATGGTTTAGTGGTGATAATTTAGTGGTAATAGTATATTTTGTCAAATTAATTGCAGATACAATTTTTTTAAAACATCAAGTTTTATGAAACAGAAGGAGTATGTGATAAAAATATAAAAATAACTTCTAAAAAATGGCGTAAATTTACTAATTTATTTATCATGGGGAAACTTTATTCACATAATTAATCAAAATTAATCAGATTCCCTCGTCCACAAAGACACTGACAATTGGCAAAAGGCTTCTCTTTTTTCACATGTGTCCCGTCCCCTCTGACCATTTCATTTGTCACCTCTCACTTATTGCATTTTTCCCCTTTTTTCCTTCTTTTTGTTTTTGCTAACCAAGCATGCATTTTCTCCTATCCTCTAAATACCAAAAATACCAAAGGCATCAAAATATAACTCTGAATACCAGTAAAAAATATTTTGATAAATTAAATGATAATTTAAACACTACACGTTTCTTGCTTAAAACTTTTAAAATGGTTGGGAGAGAAAAAAGAGTAAGGGAGCCATGTGCAGAAAAACCTCATAACATGGTATATATTGCATACTAAAAATGACAACTTGAATTATAAATTTATAATTCAAAGTCATGTATGTCATTTTCATTCATACGTTGGTTCGTCTAGCATAAAACATGAAATGTTAAAATAAGTTGAATTACCATATAGGTTACAAAATAAACCGAAAATTAGGGAGATCTGGGAAGAAGAAAAGTAGATAAACACGCTTTCGATTGCCACTGAAAAGGAGGGCATATCTTCATCTTTGTTTGTGACACTTCTCCTTTTTTCTCTTTTCAATCAGTGTTGAATTATTTGCATCTAATTACTTTTTTTCTTTACAGTTATCATTCTTTAGCTTTTTTAAAAAAACTTACACATAAAGAAAAAATAAAGGAAAACAGTTGCAACTCTGTATAATTTGATGGTTCTACGTTAACTTTACGACATATACGTCTTTTTGAGCCAATTAGCACTATCGGATACTATTTTAATCATAATACAAAAAATACTAAACTATAGCACGGGCTTAATAATATGTATGTCTCACACGTGACCTACCTGAATCTATGTAAAACCATGACTAGTGTAGTAGTTTATTTTCTTATCACATCTAATTGAATCCAGCTATCAATGGATTTTCTTATTATATCCTTCTCACCGTCTGGTAATCGTGATTTGTATATCTCGAAATCAATCTGAACTTTTGAACTGAAGAATCCGATCAAGAATGATTTATGGCGTGTCATAAATTGTTTAGAGGATTTAGAAACGTAACCAGTGCGGTTAAAATGGTACCAACTATTATAAGCATATAGTCAGAACAAACAATTATTACTCATTGACTATCTCAACTATAAGAATATGCAATAAACAAAGTGATGATATACGAAGTCGGATCCACAACCAAAATGGGCAAATATACTTTTTATACAAAATAAATACTTCAGCCTTCTAAAAAATCGTTTAACAAACGTAAATTTAAGATTAAATTAATCACAATACAGGATTAAAGGCTGCCACAATCAAGATATTTGAAAGAAAAAAAAATTACAACGAATTAACATAGAAATTTGCATTGTACAAGAATCAACGTTTTTTTTTTTTTTGAACCAAGGCTTTACAAGAATCAACGTTTCATACTTTCATTGATGGTAAAAAAGTTTTTATTCCTTCTTTTATTCTTTTTATATATAAATATCAGTTCCTTTTTGAGAATACCTTTTTAGGTATATCACTTTTTAATTGCTTTATTCTACTAGATATTGAGTTTTACCAAATAAAATGTTTTGAACTTATCGGTTGCTCGACTTAATTTTGGGCAAAAATCTGTCTGATAAAAAAAAAGAGGATTCTTTGGGCTAAAATTTGAGTTGCAAAAGGAAAAATATCCTACAACGTCTACGTAAGGTTTACAGCCTATCCCATATTAATTTTCTGTCCAGTGTATACTTGTCATTTCCTAAAATATTATAATACAATTGTGAGATAATTTTCATTATATATGCGTTTGAGCTTGACATATGTGATATATATGTGACAAGACACACACAGCATTCTGTTGAAGAAACTCCATAAAGTCTCCGGTGAAAATCCGGCGTAATCAATGGAGGAGGAGAGTCAAGAAGAAAACCTAAAACTGAAACCAATAAGAAAAGCACCACACTTTGTACTAATACACGGCATGAGCTTAGGATCATGGTGCTGGTACAAGATCAAGTGTCTCATGGAAGTCTCTGGCTTCACCGTCACTTGCATCGACCTCAAATCCTCCGGCATCGATTCTTCCTCCGCCGATTCTCTTACTTCCTTCGACCAATACAATCAACCACTCATCGACTTCCTCTCCTCCTACCCCGACCAAGAACAGGTCACACAAAAAACCTAATTTAAATGATTCTTGAATCTGAAGCGAACTCACCCTCTGCTTTCTCTGTTCTGTTTTTGTCATCAGGTGATACTAGTGGGTCACAGTGCAGGAGGGCTTAGCGTGACGAGCGCGATACACAGATTCCCAAAGAAGATCTGTCTTGCTGTTTATATCGGAGCTACGATGCTCAAATTCGGGTTTCAGAGCGATCAAGATTTGAAAGATGTAACTAAAGAACATTTTTCTTTAAAAATCAAGTTAACTTGTGTGTGACGTTATGTTATTTGTCACAGGGAGTGCCTGATCTATCAGAACATGGTGATGTCTATGAGCTCGGTTTCGGTTTAGGACCCGAAAATCCTCCGACCAGTGCGCTTATCAGACCCGAATTCCGACGAGAACTCCTTTACCACATGAGTCCTCAACAGGTTTATCTCTATTTCATTTCGTATAAAAGCATAACGATCCAAAATTTAATGTATTTTTTTGGTGTTATATTCGGAAGCGGATATTTTATAGTTTTGTGATATTTGTGATTATTTCCGACCAAGCATTTTTTTATAGGTGTTTTCTCATAATTTGGTGTTCGGATTTTTTATTTTATTTTTTAACAACGTGTTTGGATATCCGTTAATATCTCAATTTAAATTGCAACATTCATATAAAAAACAATTTTAGAAGTTTCACCTTAAATTTGATAATCTTAAAATCTTGACGGTTGGTTTGAAGGGGAATCATATATTTGTACAGTTTTTTTTTTTTGAATTTTAGTATTTGTTTTTGCAGTTTTTTTTGTTTTTTTTAGCATTTGTTTTTTTTTGTGTGTGTACGTAAGGAATGTGCGTTGGCTGCGCTAATGATGAGACCAGCTCCGCTTCTGGCGCTCACAACAGCAAAAGTAGAAGAAGAGGAGGCAAATGATATGGCGCACGTGCCACGCGTGTACATGAAGACGTTGCACGACCGGGTCATGAAACCGAAGCAGCAAGACGCCATGGTTAAACGGTGGCCACCGAGCCAAACTTACGAATTGGATACCGACCATTCTCCTTTCTTCTCTAATCCTTTTGTTCTCTTCGGTTTACTCATCAAAGCTGCCGTTTCTGCGGGTTCTATCTAGTCATCTAGAGATTCAAGAACAAAAGGAGGATGATATGTGTTTTTGTGTTGTTCGATTTAAAACCCGGTTAAGCCATCGGTTTGGTGGTTTGAGTTAATAATAAAATGGAACATTTTTTTTCTTTTAGTAACCAAATGGGTTGGTTTGTCTTTAAATTTCTCTTGCGTCACGAAACTCATTTGATTAAAGTTAATTTGGATTTTAGTTTAGAGAATGGTTTGTGATTTTTGTCTCCCTTTGTGGCTTGTGATTTTTGCTCATACCCAGTTTGTAGACCTTGCTATGAGTATGAGAGGAAACACGGAAACCATTCTTGTCCTCAGTGCAAGACCACATACAAGAGACTCAAGGGTACTTTTCCATTCTTCTTGTTTCCATATATATCTTCTGTGAACTTAGCGTTTGAGCATTTTATGACTAGTGTGATTTGAATCAATTGATCTTTGTTATTGAAAAACATATATTGGTTGCTGAGTCAGGTAGTCCTGCCATTCCCGGAAAAAAAGATGAGGATGGCAAAGGACAAGATATCAGAGAGGATGCTTGGATGGCGTCTTACGCGTGGGAAAGGGGAGGAGATTGAGCATTCTAGGTATGACAAACAAGTCTCTCACAATCTTATACCTCGTCTCACTAGTAGACAAGAGGTAAAGCATTATGGATTCTCCTTCCTTTGTGGCATTCACATTGCATCTTTACATCAAGCCTATCCAGCTTGAGTGTCCTTGTGAATCTTGGGATTCTGATTTTCTCTCTTGCTTATTGATAGGTTTCTGGTGAGTTTTCTCCTGCTTCACCTGGACGCCCGTCTGTATCTTCTATCACAGCTGGTGGAAAACAGCTTCCCTATTCGTCAGATGTCAATCAGTCACGTACTTACTCTTTCCAACATATGTATACATTACTCTGAGGCTTCTAAATTTTCTCAACTCAAAACCCTGTTGTATTGCCCTTGCAGCAAACAGAAGGGTTGTGGAAGGAAAGAGTTGACGGCTGGAGAATGAAGCAGGAGAACAAATCCGGTCCTGTGAGCACTCAGGCTGCTTCTGAAAGGGATATTGATGCCTCCACTGATGTCTTTGTTGATGAGGCTTTGCTGTGAGTACTAGTTTTTTTTTCCTTTCTCTTTGAGGTCCTGTGTTTTCTTCTCTTTCCTAACTAAGTGATGTGTTGATGCTTCATTTTTGTAAAAATTTGAAACTCTGCAGGAACGACGAAGCCCGGCAGCCTCTTTCAAGAAAAGTTTCGATTCCATCATCACGGATAAATCCCTACAGAATGGTTATAAACTTTTAATGCTGCGGCTTGTAATCCTGTGTCTCTTCCTACATTACCGTATCACAAACCCTGTGCCAAATGCATTTGCTCTATGGCTGGTATCAGTGATATGCGAGATCTGGTTCGCCATGTCATGGATTTTGGATCAGTTCCCAAAGTGGTTTCCTGTTAACCGGGAAACATACCTGGACAGACTACCTTTAAGGTGACTGGGCACCAACTTCACAGTCACATCCAAAGCCTCAGACGAAGACGGTGACTCTGCCGAGCTTTACTTGATCAAATGGACAACACTTTTAATCCCACCGACGACTCTGCTCATCATAAACCTTGTAGGAGTGGTTGCAGGAGTTTCTTATGCTATCAATAGTGGATATCAGTCTTGGGGACCTCTCTTTGGTAAGCTCTTCTTTGCCTTTTGGGTGATTGTTCACTTATACCCATTCCTCAAGGGTTTGATGGGTCGACAGAACCGGACTCCAACCATTATTGTGGTCTGGTCGGTCCTTCTTGCTTCCATCTTCTCCTTGTTGTGGATTAGGGTCGATCCGTTTACATCTAGAGTCACTGGACCGGACGTGCTAGTTTGTGGAATCAAACTGTTGAGATGAGCGTTTGGGCATCACATATATAATGTTAATATTATCGGTGTTTTTCTTGTGTATGTGCAGTTTTTTGTTTGTTACCAGTTACTGTGTCAATATCAATGTGCAGAATATCAGTGCAAGTGTAAAGAATAAAAGATCTTAATGTGAACATCAGAATTGTCGTTTGCGTTTGACCTCAGTTGTTTTTAGGGATCAATAGATGATACGATGCCACCAAATTCCATATCATATCAAAGAAAGATACACAGCAACAGTTATTGTCATTAACTCAAAACATTTATTTGGCAATAGAGTTTCAGAAAAGCTGACTCAGATGATTCACACAAATGAGTTCTTAAGAAAACTGGCTTCAAACGAAGTCATGGGTTTTTGTAGAAAAGCAGTGACATCATGCTTCAGAACCTGTGCTCCAGTTTCTCCTGTTCCTGGAAGTGCTGGGCATACCTGCATTCATTTGCATAATTGAGGAGGATTAAGCAAAGGAGATGACACGAGAAACTAGAGACAAAACAAATATAGTAATCCATAATACGCAGCACCACACACAATGCTTAGATGATGCATTAACCAGCAGTTTCGGAAAGATTGTTCTCCAGCAATTCATGGCTTCACAAGCAAGAACTCAACATAACGTAATGTTAATGGGAAAGACTGATTAGCGAATGAAAGTGACGCAATTAAGCTCCTCAACACCTTGTAATGCAATTCCAGAAAGTGGTTCACCATCAATGCTACTTGTTACCTAGAAGAGTTTTCTAGCCTGAGAGTCTCTCTACATGAAAACTCAATACTCAGTTTCAAAATTCAAACAATTGAGGAACTCTAGAGTTGTTAACACATATTTCCATGGCGGTTCTAGGTTAATACTTGCCTACTCGTGCTAAATACATTTCACAAGGCTACATCTTCACAAATGAAGAAACCTAATTCCATTTGCCGCAAGCTCAAATAATAACCAGATCGAAGAACAATCACATAATCACCAGATCGGAAATCTCCAAAGATGCTATTATAAGTCGATGAGAGAGAGAGAGAGAGAGAGAGGGATAGTACCAGTAGGTTCCGAGGACTGGAGTGACGAGGAGAGTGGCGCTGATCCAATTTTCCGTAACTTTGTGGTGGATCTTCTCCGGGAGATCCTTCCAGAGTCCGGTCATCACCTTCTGCTGAAACGGAGAAAGTGCGTAAATCACCGCCTTCAACTTCACCGGCTGCTTCCCCATTTCTTCTCACGAGACGAAATCTCCCAAAAATCTGGATTAGAATAAAACAATCTCAACTCGACGAAAGGTATGTGTATGTTTCAATTCGATTTCGGTTCAGTTAACCGAGTCAAAATTGAATCTCTCATTCGTTTGGTATGGTTTGGTTCCATTCGGTTCGTATAAACCGAATTGGATAACGACTAGCCTTGTTGTGATTTATCACTCAGTAGAGAGAAGAGTACGGCGATCGATCGAAAGAGACGATGAAGATCTTCCACGTTCCTTGTCTACAAGACAACTACTCCTACCTGTAAGCGATTCCTATATTTCTTCAGTTTCTTCCCTTCTTTTCTAAATCGAATTATCATCAATTTTTGGATTGTTTCATCTGTCGGCAAAACACAGGATAATCGATGAGAGCACCGGAGACGCGGCGGTCGTGGATCCAGTTGAGCCGGAGAAGGTGATCTTATCGGCTGAGCAGAACCACGCGAATATCAAGTTCGTACTCACCACGCATCATCACTGGTAAGTCGGTAGCTTATCAAATTTGATTCATTTCTGAGAATCTGTTGGTTCCTATAGCTCACGGAGTTTTAATTTTGTAATCCTCGAAATCAACAGCAATAGAACTCTACTACTGTTTTTCGTTTTAATTTCTCAGTGTTCTGATCAAGTGTGACGATTTTCAGGGATTTCCCAACTTTTTTTCCTTTTTTTTTTTTTTTTTTTTTTTGTGCTAACATTTTCAACTGATCAGCGACTAATTGGGTCATCTTCGTGAGTTTGGTTCATCTGAATACTAGTCCTCCTTCATATTCAGATTTTTGGATTCTCTTTGCATTAAGCTCGAAGCTGAAAAATTCCGGATACTTTGACAAGCTAAAAACTTCTCTGTGTAATGAATTCTGGTTGGCTTCGATGAACTGGGGTTTGAAGCAACATTTTTCGTTTGACCTTGGAAGGGATCATGCGGGTGGAAATGAGAAGATAAAGCAGCTGGTGCCGGGGATCAAAGTATACGGAGGTTCTCTGGATAAGGTCAAGGGATGCACTGATGCGGTCGATAATGGTGACAAATTGTCTTTGGGTGATAATGTCAGCATATTAGCTCTCCACACCCCTTGGTTAGTTGCTTTTTTGATGAATATATATATGTATTTTGATGTTATTGACTCAGATCATTTTGCTCACATTATCGTTAATTCCTCTAATATGTTACTGCATGTGTCAGTCACACAAAGGGTCACATTAGTTATTACGTGACCGGCAATGAAGGAGAAACCCCAGCCGTGTTCACCGGAGATACACTGGTATGTGGTAACATGTAGCTGGGTCCTCTTGCTCTATATGAAGTTCGTAAACAGATCACACCATAGACAATATATGCTCTTTTATGTTGATTTGGAGAAAGTGATTAGTTAAAAAGGCGCTATAGAATAACATAATGAATCTTGTTGACTCTCGTTCTTTTTCAACTCATGCTAAAGAATCTATAAAGAGTTTCACATTTGTCGCACAAATCCTGTCTTATGTCCTCAAGAATCATGGATCTCTATAAACAATGTGTTTACTTCAACCCTATACAGTTCATTGCTGGATGTGGAAAGTTTTTCGAAGGGACAGCCGAGCATATGCATCAGTCGCTGTGTGTGACACTGGCTTCATTACCTAAACCCACGCAGGTTTACTGCGGCCACGAGGTAAAGAAAAGCAAATAATAGCTTTAGTATTGTCTCTCGAGTTCTGAGCTCATGAAAAGGATGCGTATAGACTGAATAACCCCCCTGTTCATTTCTTACTTTTCCTCAGTACACCGTGAAGAACTTGGAGTTTGCTTTAACTGTGGAACCAAACAACGAGAAGATACAGCAGAAGTTATCATGGGCCCGTCAACAGCGCCAAGCAAATCTTCCCACGATCCCTTCAACACTAGAGGAGGAACTCGAAACAAACCCTTTTATGCGCGTTGATAACCCTGAGATACAGGTTACTATCAATCATCCCGTTCTTGAACTAGACTATAGAATACTTTGTGTGCGGACTCTTGTTTGTTCAGTTTTATCAGATTATCACTGTTCTGTAGCTGACACTGATCTCTACTCTTGTCTTTGTCCAGGAGAAACTCGGTTGCAAAACGCCGATTGATACGCTCAGGGAAATCAGGAATAAAAAGGATCAGTGGAGGGGCTGAGAGAAGTGGAGAGAGCTTCTCGCCTATGCTTTTTGTGTGTTATGGTTGAAACCAGTAAAAAGTGTTTAAAAACTCGTCATGTTTGTATTCTGTGTGAAACTGGGAACCGGTTTGGTAAACCAAAATCAGACCGACCTGTAAGACCGTTTAAAATTTTCATTGTGGATCATTTTGTGTCTATTCCCGTCTCCCGTTTTCAGTTCTGGAATGTTTTGGTATTTGATTTTTTTTCCATTTTATAAAATTCAGAAACTAAATTAGAATAATAGATCGCTTTTGGACGAAAATCAGGGAGATACAATTTGACTAATTGAGAGATCGTGCATTTGTATTTGATAAACCATTTTAAAAAAAAATCGAACATTAAAGAGTATATTGTCCCTGTATTTTACTGCCACGTGTGGAGTGGCTTTATACGTTTGGGTCCTTCTTCTTCCTCCAATTATCTCTACTTATTTGTCAGATAGATTGAGAGGTGAGAAGAGTGACAGACAAGTGAGGGAGGAAGTTCAGAATTTTTTTTATTGTATTTTGAAAAGGAAAACAAACAGAAAACAATTTCCAAGCCATAACTTTAAACTTTTTTCTTGTACTTTAGGAAGCAACAATGAATTTATTAAACACAACAACAGGCATCTTCTTCTTGCACCAACCAAAGCAGATTCTCATTAATTTATCTTCCTTATCTTTCAACAGCAGTAAGCTTAGTCTAGTTTACTCCTCTAGAACCCATATTCCGATGTTCCGACAGATCTCCGGCCAACCCTCTCGCCGTCCGGTGAATCGTTTCATCGTCTCCAATGTTGCTGCTTCTTCTCCTTCTCTCTCCGGCTCCTCAGGTCTAAAACTGTTCCTTTCTTTCTACTGCTTTTTTAGTCATGAGCTTCTTCTCCAAATTTGTCAAGAAATCTGATAGAAAAGGTTCTTAATTTATAGCATGAAAGATTCAGACTTTCTGCTAAACTTGAAGCATTTTGGGTTTCTAGTTCGGATTGGATGAAAACTAGATTGATTAATCTCTCTGTGTATCACAAAATTATGTCTTTTTTATCTAGTTTAGCTGATTAAAATGTAGTAATGAATTGCCAGATCAATATTTGGATGCTGGAGCTCAGAGAAACGAGGAGATGGTATCTGAAGCAGAGCAGGATCCAATGAACTTAGCTGATCCAGACAGCTGTTTCTGCGAGTTTCAAGGTGTTCACATACACCACAAAGTCTTTGATCCACACACATTATCCGATGATGTTTCAGTCACAAGCCAAGATACTCAAGAAACACAAAAAGCCGAGTTCCCTATGATTCTGTTGCACGGTTTTGGCGCCTCTGTATACTCGTGGAACAGAGTTATGAAGCCTTTAGCTCGTCTTGTCCGTTCGAAAGTTCTCGCCTTTGATAGACCTGCATTTGGCTTGACTTCTCGGCTTCTCCACCCATTTACTACTACCAACGACGCAAAGCCACTGAATCCATACTCCATGGTGTATTCCGTGCTCACGACGTTGTATTTCATCGACTTTCTTGCCACCCAGAAGGTCATTCTTGTGGGGTAAGTTAGGTTTCACACACTTTGCATTTCTTCTTCAAGTGCTACCGAAAGAAGCTGAGATTCTTGTGGTTTTTAGGCATTCCGCAGGTTGTCTTGTAGCTGTAGATTCTTACTTTGAAGCTCCTGAGCGTGTTGCTGCACTCATTCTCGTCGCTCCAGCTATATTCGCACCTCGTCCTGCGAACACAACTGGAACTAAAGATAACAAAAAGGGTCCCAAGAACAAGTTTCTAGGGAGACTAGTTGAGTTAAGCAAAGCCATTACAGGAGCAGTTTTGAGAGCGATAATGGGAATGGCTAGTATGCTGGGTTCTCTCTACAAGAAAGCTTTGGCAGCTTTCTTAAGATCCTCTCTTGGAGTAATGTTGGTATGTGCTTCTCACTAATCATCTCATTTTCATTTTTTTCATATGTGTTCTTTCTGTCTAGAAACTCGAAAAGGATCTTGCTTGTTGTGTTTATGGTGATGGGTCTTTTTCATTAGGTGAGGATGGCAATCAATAAATTCGGAGTAACAGCTGTTAGAAACGCGTGGTATGACTCAAAACAAGTCACGGATCACGTCGTTCAGGGTTATACAAAGGTGAGATTTTTTCAGGTTTCTCTGGATTTATTTGTATCTTCTGCATTGTCTGTTTAAATGTTGGAAGTTTTGATTTGTATTTGTTGCAAAAAAAAAAAACAGCCTTTAAAAGCCAAGGGATGGGACAGAGCTCTTGTGGAATTCACAGTCGCTACACTAACGGATAGTAATGGCTCAGAGAAGAAACCTCCATTGTCCAAAAGGTTGCAAGAAATCAAATGCCCTGGTAACACCTCTTTTACCTATTCAACAAATATGCAATTTCATTAAGATTAAAATGTTTTTCTGTTATATGTTTGAGGCAATGACATGATGACAATTTTCTTCATGTTGGTAATTATAGTTCTGATTGTGACGGGAGATACGGACCGGATTGTGCCAGCATGGAACGCGGAGAGGCTGGCACGAGCCATACCGGGGTCGGTCTTCGAGGTGATTAAGAAATGTGGTCATCTTCCACAAGAGGAAAAGCCAGATGAGTTCTTATCTGTCGTTGCAAAGTTTCTAGGTGATGTTTTCGGAGGGTCACAACAACAAGAACAAGAAATGGACTTGAAGTTCCAAGGCATTGCGTCATGAATTGAAACAAGAAGAAACCAGCGCCTATAAGTTTTAGTAAATCTTGACGTTATTGATTGAACCATTATTTTTAATAGTGTTTTGTTAATCTTGTAGATTAAAAAGTGAAATTGAACCATTATTTTTCATAATGTTTTGTTAATCTTGTAGATTAAAAAGTGAAACCGTGTTATCAGCACCTACAATAATTATGCTTTAACAAAAATATATTATAAGCTAGAAAATTTTATATTATCAAATGAAGCTCTTAAACCAGCAAGGCTTTCATGCTGTTCCACACCTGGTTATCAATTTGGAGCATGAAGCCATGTTTACGTTCCAACTCCCCAAGACAAGACATAGCTTCTGGATCAACAAATACATCAGCTAGTCTTGTCTTGACTATTCATTCAGTCATTCTTACATTGCAATTCTTACGTTGAATGAGGGACTCCCTGTGTGGCTCGACATGCTTCTTCCTCCTTGATGTCATCTCGGAGATCTCAGCTGCATTGACTTTTCTTTGTTTCAAAACTCTGTTTTCTTGCTCTGTATCTTAAGTTAATCTCTCAGAATATAACAAGTTTCAGTTATTGTAAAAAAGCTTTTTGGTTTGAAAAAAAGAATCTTGATCGTGCCTTTAGAATGGAAGAAGAAATGATTTAAGAAATTGATTTTAAAAATGGTTTGAAATGAGTTAAGTAATAGAGCAAAGGATGTCAGTTGAAATATGAGTGCCAAATCCAGAATGAAGGCACTTAGGTCTTTGGCAGAGTGAGTTTAAATCTTATTAGTGATTGGGTTGGGTTGTTCACCTAAATTGTAATTTGATTCTATTTGTTTTCTTTTTTTGAGAAAAGTTTGATTGTATTTGTTTCATAAGATGCAGTGGTGAATTTTTTGTTTTTTTTTTACTTGTGAAAGTTAAAGAGATAATATTGAATCCACAACCAAATAGTTTGCCACGTCGATTTTTGTTTGTCATCATTATCCGCTATTTCGTATTCGAAGTTTTATATTTGATCACTCTCAACTCTTAAGGCTTAGCATATAATATATACAATTATACACTAGCTGAGATGATTGGTGTACAAAATGTACGTATATTAAAAAGTACAGATGCCACGTATCTATTTATGAATGCGTGCAGTGATGACGGAAAGTAGTGTTGTAACTCATTTTTGATAGTATATTTATATGTCAAAAATAAAATTGGTTTAAATGAAAAATGGAGATCCAAGTGGGTTGCTTGTATAGCATAAAATATAACATTTGTGAAATGTCCCACATTGGAAGGTTGAGGTGAAAATCATCTTGGATAAAAAGTGGAGAAAAGAGATATCCGGGCTAAACTTGTTTTCAGGTCTCAGGATTTGGCAATCGGGCCAACGGTCCATAAGATTATTCTTTTGACCATGAAATTCTTGTTAAATTTGGATGTTGAATAAGTCAACAAAATATAATCTCTTGTGAATAAAGTCAAATAGTCAAACATAATTTTATGAAGAGAATTGATTTTCAAGTTTTGACCACATAATGACAAATTCAATCTTGAATGTTACAAACATGAATTCATGTCATTATGGGAGAATCAATTGGTCAATCTCTACTTTATGGCTCTTGTTGAGCATTTGGCTATAAAAAGAAAGCTATTGTCTCCTCCATGAAATATCTCATAGATGATAAAACAAGAACAAAACAATAATATCTCATATGTTCTTCTTTTTTATTTGTTTTTATTATGAGAGTACAACACAGAAAAACATTCCCGAGCTTATGTTTTGGGTGTTGCAAACATAAGAAGTATGCAAATGTATCATGGGATTCGTAACGCCGTGCAACCGTCACACTACGGGGCTTTTACCGAGTTAAGGAAAAAGATCATATCTTGCCTCTGCAAAAATCTGTTTTCCTAAATTTCTGATTTTCGATATCATTTTAATATTTTATTTATATTAATTTGTTAGATATTGCACTTTACAATTATCAGTCGCCTATTGTAGAATTGCGTTCCTACAATCTTAATTCTGTAAATTTTTGTTTTTTGCTTATTGCACTAACGAAAACTGATTTTTGTGAAGTGTTTTTGTTATGAAAACAGGAAGCTGGAAATTCTGGATTAATTGGAATAATTTTTCCAATTTTCTGCAATTTATTCTAATTATTTTTGCAGATTATCAGATTTTTATTGAATTATTTTCTGTTATTTTGAGAAATAATTCTGATTATATTGCAGGTTATCAAAGGAAGAATATATGGTTAATTCTCCTAATTTTATGCAATATATTTTGATTATTTTGCATAATATTTCAGAATATTTTCAGTATTTATATCTGAAAAATATTCTTCTATGCATTAATAATTTTATATTTGTTAAGATGTATTATGAACAGGTGTTGATGAAAGAATTATATTCTGGAGTGTTGGATCAATTTTCTGATTTTTCAGAATTTATTTTGATATTTTTGCAGAAATTTTGCAGCAATTATTTGTGTTTTAAGAACACAAATTTTTTTGTGACTAACAAAAGTTCTTTGATGCATTATTTGTATCTGTTGATAAATGCATTTAATTATTCAAATTGCTGTTTATTTGCTTTACGTTGCAGTACATTTGATAATCTCTATACTATTAATTGAGAAGTACATTATAATGTTTGGATACAAGGATAAAAAAAAAAAAGCTATTTGAATACAAGAATAAGAGATAAAACTGTTTGAATACAAGAATAATAACTTAATAAAATAAACCAATGGTTCAGTCAAACCAGAAATTGAATATGTTAATTTTTTGTATCGAAAAAATGGAAATATATTTAAAAGTCCAAAAAATTCTGAAAAATTTAATAAATTATTATTATTATTAACATGTTCATCAACTATTATTATTGTATTTTTTTTCTTTTACAAATTTAATAATTTACTTTCACAGGTTGAATAAATTTCATAGGTTTAATGGGTTCAATAAGTTATTAAAATTATACGGATTGCATAATTTTCTTCTACGGGTTAAAAGTATTTATTTCACTGAATAATTTTTCGACAATGTTGGATAAATGTTTGCCGATTGAATATTTTTTTCCACGAGTTAAATAATTCTTTTGCAGGTTTAATAATATCATTTTACGGGTTGTATAATTTTATTTTACGGGATGAATAAGTTATACTAATTGAATAATTTATTTTACGGGTTGAATAAGTTATACTAATTGAAATATCTCATAGATGATAAAACAAGAACAAAACAACAATCTCTCATATGTTCTTCTTTTTTTATTTGTTTTTATTATGAGAGTACAACACAGAAAAAGGTTCGCGAGCTTATGTTTTGGTGTTGCAAACATAAGAAGTATGCAGTTGTATCCTGAGATTCGGAACGCCGTGCAACCGTCACACTACGTGGCGTTTACAGAATTAAGGAAAAAGATCATATCTTGCTTCTGCAAAAATCTGTTTTCCTAAATTCCTGATTTTCGGTATCATTTTAATATTTTATTTATATTAATTTATTAGATATTGCATTTTACAATTATCAGTCGCCTATTGTAGAATTGCATTCCTACAAGTAGATCTGTGGAAGTGAGTCAGTAGGAAAATCCAGATAAAAAAAAGTACAGAAGTGGAGATATAATATCTCGCTTAAGTATATGTTTTCTGACTAAGGTTCTAGTTATTTTAACTTCAAAGAGAGAAAAGCCGCAAGTACTGTGTGTATTCACCTAACAATCATACTCCCTGGATCGTTTCTCTTCTCTTTGTGATTTCGTGAACAAAAAGTAGTATCTTCCTTCATGTAACGATTAGGGGTCTCGATGCTTGGGATTTGGGAATTTGCTACACTTTTCATTTTTCAGCAACTTCTGAGGCTAGGCTTTATTATCTCTTAAATTTTTACAATTTTTTAAGCTTTCCTTTTTACCAATGAAATCACTAAGTAAGTGATATTGTCTAATTGGATTCTTGATTCACAAGTAATTAAAACCACGCTTGTACTAAAATTGTACATTGTCATTTTTGGCATTGCAATATTGTCACTTTTACGTTAGAACTATAAAATTTATGTTTAGATGACCACTTGTAAATTTGTTGCGCCAAAGTTCTTGGCCTGCTATCTGATTATTGCTTTTGTAAACTTTAGGTTTTTGTATTTGTAAATTTCATGTTGTTCTAGAACACCACACAGATATGGAAGCGTCTCGTTGACAACGGAGCGTCACTGAAGTATTCTGATGGGTGAGTTTCCGTACATCGATTGTTTCAACTTTCTGATGGGTGTCGGAGTTGATGTGAACATATGTGATCTCAAAGGAAAAACTGTAAGTCAGTCTCTTGTGTAATATTGTTCTTTCTTTAATCTCTCTATTTTCTTGTCCCCTTAACCTCTGTATTTTGTTTATGCTTCAGGCGTTGCATCGTGTTATGTCCAGTACCATGACAGACTTCTCAACTCAAGTACAGATGATCAACCGTCTACTCCTTGCTGGTGCAGATCCATCAGCTGAAACAGTTTCAGGTGAAAGACCAGATCAAATTGCAATTATTCCTGAAATCAGAGATTTGTTACTCAGCCGTATTTGAGTTCTATCATATTATATCCAAAAGAAAAACAAATGAAACACTTTGGATTACTCTCTTTTTGTTTTGTTTGAAAAACCAAGGGCTATTGATGCTAAAGTAAATCACAAACTGGCACAAGAGATTTCTCTACAAAGAAATATATTACTAGAAATTCTTTAAGTTAACTTACAAGTATGCTTAAACGAATTCGACAATCACAATCTATCCACGATTTGATTGCCCTAGTAACACTCTGTTCTCAGATCTAATACACGATCTTCGAACCTCTCAAACCCTAACCCTTTGTCATAGCTTTCTTACAAGACAAACTAAACCCAAAGTCTAAAACTCTCTATTTGTGATAGCCGCCTACAAGCAGCCAAGACATCCTATTTATACACAATAGGCATGCCGCGAAACCCTACAAGGTTTCTGCCTTGGCGATTACTCTAAATCTCCAAGATAATCTTCTTTCCTTATTTTTCTCTAGGAAAAGGAAATATTCCCATTCGTTTGATAGCTCCAATACTCCTCATCCAGCTCAGCTACCGCCTCTTCTGGATTCGTCCTAATCCGCTACAAGCTCGCATCCAGCTCAGCAACTCTCCTTTAGCTCCGTTAAGCTCCACTTAGCTCCGCTACAAATCCGTCCACACGTCCTGATGCACTTCCTGACTGATTCACGATCTGCGTCAATCCAGCTGCATCTTCAATATCCCCCTTTTTAGCTTTGTGTCGCTCAAGCACCTGTAAAACTCAGATTTGAAATGCACATGCCAGAGATAACCAAGAAACCAGGATGATCTGAATACTTCATTATTAAACTTAAAAATATTCAACACCATTCAGAGCAAGAGTTAAGAGTCATAAAAATAAAAAATAAAAATATGTCCAAAAATAACTCTCTCAACTCCCCCAGAAATCTAGAACTACTAAAAAACGAAGCAAACAAAAGCTTGCTCCCCCACAATCCTAGCACGTAGCACGAATCCTAGTTTTCTTTCACTGGATCAGCCTGTTCTCCCCCTGCTTGTGAGACACACAAGTTAAAAACACAAGATTCATAATCAGATTGACAAAGATTGAGCATAACGTGTTACTTACCTTGCAGATTGACGATAAGTCCTTGGACTGTCTCCGTAAACGTCTGGAGAATGTAGACAATGTCATTAAGAGCCATGATCGCCGCTGCTGGTTGAAGCAGAGGAGTAGGGAACCGGACAGATCCGAGATCCACAGTGATGTAGCCAGCTGATGTAGGCTCTGTTGCAGGTCCTGGCGTAGAAGCTGAAGTAGTCCTGATCAGTGGTTGAGGTTTCTGCTTCTGAGCCTTCTTCTTCTCTTCTTCTTGCTTGATGTAAGCCCCACCTGATCGTTTGTCTTTCCGATAATACAGAGGTCGAACGAGAACATCATCATCAGCCAAAGAAAGCGGATCTTGCATTTGAATAATGCCATAGATGAGCCGCAGAAACAGAAGCCAACGAGAGTCCTTGACCTGAAGTCGAGTCATGCTCATCACTTGATCAAACACCAGCTGACCAAAATCAACTCGAATCCCAGCAGACAGCTTACAGATGAGCTTGGCCCTCTCGATGGATACATGATTCCTGTGAGTGGAAGGAATCCAATTGTATGACGCAATAACAACAAGAGCAACAAAACATGGCATCATCACAATTGTAGAGATATCCGACCATTCAGCCTTCTCATCAGCAGTGAAAAGCTGAGCCAAGGTCTTCAGACTGACTGAGTCTGCATCAGCCTCCTTCTTCATCTCTGCTTCGCTCAAAGATTTTAAGCCGAGAAACTCATTGATAACAGCCGGAGAGAAAACATATTCTTGATCTCGAATCTGCACTTTAACACTCTCATCTCTGGATTCAGGCAGCGCAGAGTAGAAGTCTACAATCACCGAACGCACATAGCTTCCTAGGCCAACTACCGTTGGTTGAAACCTCCCCTTTTTGATCACCTCAGGATATCCCCAATGTGCTTCAGCCTGCATATCTACGATCCTTTCATCAATAATTCCACGGGATTGGAAACTAACAAACCTGTTAGCTGACGACTTCTTCTTTGATTTGGGAGCCTCGGTTTGTTTCCCCTTTCCCTTAGCCCTGGAGCTTGCTCGAACGGGTGCTTTAGCTGGTGACTTCTTGATAGAAGTAGATCGAGACTTCGCAGCTTTGGGAACAGGTGATGCAAAACGCTAGGACTCCGTCGCCGGAACAAGACATGCAAGAAGTAGCCGCTGATGGAAACGATGATTCCAACAAGCAAACCGTGCCATATAGACTTCGCCGGTTTCTCCACAGTTGCCTCTTCGCTTCTCACTCTTTCTTCCTCAGCCGTGACAAACGAGTCTGACGAAGATCCATACGGCACAATTCTATATGGCACGGTTTGCTTGTTGGAATCATCATTTCCATCAGCGGCTACTTCTTGCATGTCTTGTTCCGGCGACGGAGTCCTAGCGTTTTGCTTCTCTTCGGTTGGATCGTCGATTTGCACGGGAACAGTTGCAGTTCCGTCCTCGTGTTTCTGTAATTGACTCTGACTCGAACGAATTATCCCTTGACGAGTTGCGGTCACCATTGAATCAAATCTTGTTCAGCAGATTTCGGAAAAAGGAAACTAGGGTTTTTCGGGAACAATGGACTCTTGGTTTTCCTTTTTCGCTTCTCTTTCCTTTAAATACTCCACTGCATTAGGAAAACACTTAAACCAAACCGGGATTAGGAATTAACATAAATCGGCCGGATTAAAGTTGGTTTAGAAATTCAGAGCTTCTGCTTGACTTCCTGTAACACTCAGCACCAATATCAGCAGTACAACACAAGGATTAAAATTGTGACAGCCACATAAGATTCGATTCAAGTTAGAATCCAAACAAGTAATACTTTTCCATGTGTCACATCTATTCAGCTTTAAAAACATTTTTACTCAGTTTATCTCAAGTTAAATACCTTTCAATTTTCGTGAAGGAGACATTGACTGAGTCGGCACTTGCATCAGGATGTATTACAAATTTTCAACAGATTCATAGTGCTTGGCCATCCTGATCCCAACCTGCAGCTTTCACTATGTCATATCCAGACCATGTCACCACCATTAATTTCAATGATATGCAATGTGAAGCTCTTTATTTAGTTCAAGGTAGAACATGTGATTATTCTCTGTCGCTGGATGTTGTTCTTGTGAAACATTATCCATCGAGAAAGCTCATGGACCAACTAGCCTTGTGAGCTGTTGTTGTCAGTCCATCCCCTTTCTAATTTAGCTCTTGGTTCTGTCGTCAGATGCTGTTCTTGTGGAACTTTATCTTTCGAGAAAGCACATAAACCAACTTAGCCTTGTGAGCTATTGTTGTCAATTTATCACCTTTCTTGTTATGGTAGAATCACTTTTGGTTCTTGAAGCAGTAAGCCATCTCCATCATATTACATTCATTTAGAGTTAGCTTAACTGCTTTTTGACCTTGAACAAACTTAGAATCACTTACTTTTTCACTTTTCTAATATTGAGATGACAGGACGGTATGACAAGTAGCTGATCCTCATTGGCGCATTTGACTCCAAACAAAATCTGAACTTGTCATATACACCCCGAGCCAGTGCCTGTATCAGCCCCTACATCATTCAAAACCACAAGTGCAAATTCCAATGGAATTCCTTAAGGTGACAAAACGGTTAAAGTCCAATGGTTTTGTAAATAAATCAGCGAGCTGTAAATCTGTGACAGTATGTTCAAGTACTACCTGTTTTTCTTCCACCAATTCACGAACAAAATGGTGTCTTATGTCAATGTGCTTAGTCATTGAATGTTGCACCGGATTTTTCGATATGTCAATGGCGCTTTTGTTGTCATAGTAGATCAAGAAGGGTCCAAACTCCATCCCATAATAGGCTGACATCTGTCTCATCCATATAAGTTGTGTGCAGCAGCTTCCCAATGCAATGTACTCAGCCTCTGCAGTAGATAGTGACACAGAATTCTGCTTCTTGCTTAGCCAAGCAATGAGATTGTTTCCAAGAAAGAAACAACCTCCACTTGTGCTTTTTCTGTCATCCGTACATCCTGCCCAGTCGGCATCACAATATCCAGCAAGATTTCTGTTGGATCCCTTAGAGTAGAAAATCCCTAGATTGACCGTCCCCTTGACGTACCGCATGATCCTCTTCACCGCTTGAAGATGAGATTGCTTTGGTTTGGCCTGTTACCGAGCACACGCACCGACGCTAAAGCATAAGTCTAGACGGCTTGCTGTAAGTTAAAGCAAGCTTCCAATCATTCCTCTGTAGAGCTTCACATCAATGTCTTCTCCATGTTCATCCTTTACAAG
>OVBJ01001631.1:0-25907 GCA_900406535.1 Noccaea bulbosa | reverse complement strand
GTATAAAATAGAGTTAAGGGAGTGAGGTAGAGAAGCAGAAAGCTGAAGAAAGATGATTTCGTTGTTGTTTCCGCGGTCGCCTTTGTGCACAGCAGCCATAGTTTTCTACACATGTGTGTGCGTTCCCTTGTGGAGGTTGAACAAGCAGTGTGGGGATGCGGAAGCGCCTGGGGATGATGAGGGTTACCAACTAACAGGTGTGATGTTCGGGGACAAGGAAGAAGAGGAGATTTGTTGCCCCATATGCCTTGTGGAGTTTGAGGCTGAGGATGCGGTGACCCATCTCCCTAGATGCGCTCATCTCTTTCATATCCACTGTATTGAACCTTGGCTTCTCCGTGGCCATCTCACTTGCCCTCTATGCAGATCTTTTGTCTTCATTCCTGCCCACAATGTCTATAGTGCCTCCTCCTCTTGTTCCACCTTATATCTCTCTCTTTTCTTCCTCTTGTGTCTCTTTCTCCATCTACTTGGATACTTGTAGCATTATATATACGGTATTGTTTGTCTTCATCACCAAGCACATAATGCGTTGATGCCTCCTCCATAGGAACAAGATTCTGTGATTTTATGAAATTCGCTAAACAGAGACAAAAGCAGCGCTAGTAGTTACTTGCTTGTTTAGTTGCTCTGTTACTTTCCCAATTGTCTTGGTTTTATTCAATCAACGATTATCGGAAGCTCCTTGTTGTCCTACTGGGTCAGTGGCAGATAAGGAAATATTCATAATTGAGTGAATGCTTAGTAAGAAAAGGTAAACAAAAGGTTGGAGAAAGGAGAGTTCCAGGGCACAAAGCAAAGCTCCCTTCGCCGAGGAAATTTCTCCGACTGTGATTACAGTCCGTACACAGCTGATCCACACCTTACCCTACAGAAAGGTTAGTCTCTCTTCCTTGTCTGCGTTTATCCCATTTTCCTTTGCCTCACCGTGTTTGTGTTTCCTTATGATATGATTAGGCCCTTGTCTCTTAGTTGTAGTGTAATCCTCCTCAGTCCTTTGTAGTGCTCTCTCCTCGAGCTCGAGCTCCGGCATTTTCTAATTTTTGCTTATCGATTGGCGTGCAGAGAGGGTATGGCCACTGGCGGCAATTCGCTTGCGTCCGGACCTGATGGTGTGCAGAGGAAAGTTTGCTATTTTTACGACCGGGGGGTGGGGAAAGGATATTAGTGTTGCCCCCTCAAAGAGCCTCAAGTCAAACATGGAACTCTCAGGTAATCATTTCAGCCCTTTTGGTGTACTGTATTTCATTTAGCAAACTTACAGAGAAACAGAGCACTGATTTACAGCTCCACTCCTTGTTTGAGTGGAAAGAATGCAGTCCGGATTTGGCTGAGGTGTCACGAGGTTAGGTCCCTGGAATGGTCAATGAAGCCTCCTGGAGAACTGAGATTACTTCTTGGAGTAAAAAGCAAGGTCAAGGAAGAACTCCTTGGTTTTGTCTCTGCAGTGTCTACGCACATCTGGAAGGAAGATCAGATGGTTCCGGTATGTACTACCAGGCTTCTCTGCGTTAAAAAACAGATGAGAACAAAGACGGGAAGCTTTCATCTTGGTTCGTGTATGATTGCGGAGGTCAAAAGGAGATTTCAATCAATTGGGACATCTTTTGCTGTCTACAGTGCTGATCAAATACCTTCGTTTCCTAAGCCTCTCAACTCGTATTATAGTTACTTCAAGATTATCAGCAAGAGGCTAAAGCTGAAAGAGCCAAAAGCAGAGGAGATGGCCATCAAAGGAAAACCCCGAACTCCTGGATTCAGGAAGATGCAAGACCTTGATGCGTTTGACGTCTCAAAGTTGCTGCCTAGAAAAATTTAAGCTATCCACTTATCTGACTGAAGAGGAGGTACGCCATTGGATTGTGCCCAGAAAAGACTTAGTTTACACGTACGTCGCAGAGTCACCTCAGAGTCGTCGCATCACAGACTTCTTTCTGTTTCGCCAGTAATCCAAATGCAGCACCATTGAAGGTTGCAACTGCCTTCTACAACGTGACTACGGTGACGAGACCTGAAGACTTCATGAGAGACATCTTTTCAATCTGCAAGAGAGAGTCATTCGATACCTTTGTAGCTTTTGATACATTACTCTAAGCGACCCTGATTTGGGATTTACCAAAGGTAAGGAAGAGTTTCATCATTTTCTTGATCCACTGCCTGAACCAATGACTTTGAAGGCTGAAGAAACCGTGATGGTCATTGTGTAAGGCGCTACAAAGATTACATGTTTTTTTTTTTTTCCAGCTATCTTTTGGATTTGTATTCAAAACACCATTCTTTGATAGAGATGTATACGTTACCTAGCAATTGTTATCATGATCATTTTCTTTCTTTAAACATATCAATTGTTATCATGCTAACAACGATGTTATCACGCTAACAGCTATGTTATCAGGCTAATGATTTATCTTGCTAACAAAGTTGTTATCGCGCTAATGATTTTCACTCTAAGCCTGGCCATTGTTATCCTGCCGTGCGGAGATGCACCTGAATTTAAAATCAACGCTTTGTTCTGACAACATTTTCACTTTTGTTTCTTTTCTTTTTTCCTTGTAACCTTTTGTTTCTAAAAATTAAATTAACTTCTTTTTTTTTTTTTTTTTTAATCGTAGGAAAGACTAGTAGTTAATTCTTCTGAACGAAACTGCAAAACAAAAATGGACGAGTAGTGATAAAATTCCTGTTCGAATCCCGTTCCTTTCGAAAGAGTTTTAGAATATTTTTTCCCACTCACTTTCAGATATCTGTTTCTCAAGATTCGATTGACTCATTACTAAGCAAGAGTTTCGTGAATGATCCAATTTACATGACAAGGAAGATATCACTTGTATGAATTGTTTAAAACTATTTGCGGTTTAAAAAAAATTGATCTTCACTTGCCATTACAAAAGAATTCGTTCTCGTTCTTTGAAGCCTGGCCATTTGACCATGAAACTTTAGTACGTACAAGCCACAATTTCAGTAACATTTATTTACGACGGAAGCAAAATCCATAATGATTTTTCCTAATTAGGGAGAAAATAGAATTGTATCTACATTTCTAAAGATTATGACCGTTGGATGAATTTTTTTTTTCAGCGAGAACAAAAAGTCAGTTTGCTATTATATATTGGTACTAAATTGTTCTCCTGAAAAAAAAAAAACACACAAACACAACACGTGAAAGATTGGAGTTTAGTCTTCTTGTAAAGTACTATATAAAATTTGGAAGTCAAATGCAACAAATTATCTCTATCTAACCGTCGTGGATAAGGAGGATAGTTGTTGAAGCTTAGTAGTCTCTTGCATTGGATGAGACTGTTCAACTTGCTCGCTGTTTTCGACTGCCTCTTCTTGGCTCTGATTGTTTAACGAGGGAGATGCAAGGTTTTGATCTTGTAGCCTTGTTTGCTCTTCGAACCATCTCTCAAACATGGAGTACTCCTCGGGTTTCTCCCACTGTTTGTTCATCCATTTATTATCAGTCTACCTAGACGTGGCTTCAGAGGACTTAAGAGTGGGGAAAAAGCATTACCGTGCTTTCACAAGTGACACAATGGAAGTAATACTTGTTCCCATCAGGACAAGTGTGTTCACTCCAGTCACACTCGGGGATCTCTGAATTTTGGTCTTCAGGGAATGCATTTGAATGACTAGAAATCTTCTGACCATCGCCTCCAGTCTACAAACAAAATAAGAAGTAGTAACAGATAAGAGACTGAGTAGATGTATGTTTATAAGAGATTTCTGAAACCTAAAACCGTCTGAATAAAGTCCGTAGTCCCTGTCTACCATTAGGAGATCCTAAAAAAGGAGTACCTCCACGCTGGCAGTCTCAGAGTTCTGATGCTTCTCAAAATTTTGAAGTGGAATATCCTGATGCAGAGGTTGATCAACACCGGATACTGCTTGAGCATTTTGCTGCGGGAAGTGATTTGGCTGTGAAGCAAAATCATGATGCTGAACGACTCTGGTGGCTGCGGCTTCGTTGTTTCCCCATTGGGGATATGGTTGTGGGTGCCAATTTGGGTCGAATTGTTGCGTTGCAGGTGGGGTGTTAAAGGTAGACCTGAGACACAGAACAATTCCATAAGAAACGTTAACAGCTAGCCTTGTCTTGTTGCTGCTGGATAAGCTTTGCAAGTAAAATCTCAGGAACTATAACTAAGCGGCAAAACCAAAAGTAATGCAGTAAAGAAATTGTGAACTGTAAAACCTTGGCTCTCCTAAACGAGGTTTTTTAGGATCTGCAAATCTAACAGTGAGAGGCTGATCAGAACCCTGAAAGGAAGACAGACATGGAGGAAGTCATGAGCAGAGGAAGCCAAATAAACATTGAGGCACTGTGATACAACAACAAACTATCTGAACTACCCGCATGGTAAAGAGTCCATTTAGAGCATTGATTGCCGCTAGTGCCATCTCCCTACGAGAAAACTGAACAAATGCAAACCCTGCAGAGAGTAAAGAAGCTAGTTAACTTATAAGCAGTTACAAAAAAACATCCCCTCAAGACAGAGGCTTGGAGAAAGAGCTATACTAACAAGTCACTTGCATATAGCTCCATAATCCATATAAATCGTTGTTTCATAAGTGTTTGTCCAGGCAATTTTTTGACAAGAAGCATCATAACCGTTTAGTAACTGCAGTTATCTTCTGTTGCTAAGGGCTATATGGAAGTTTTACAGTCTGTTTTTGAGTAGTATTCACGATTTACTGGAGGAGAAACTAGATAATATGCAAGGTAACGGACATACCACGACTAATCTTCATGTCGTCGACGGCCATATAAATATCTTCAACGACTCCGTACCTAGAAAATACCTGAGAAGAAGACACTTAAACGAGTCAAATGAAGCCAGGGAGAATATACCATAGTCAGTGACAAAAGAAATTCAGATAAACGGAAAATTAAAGCGTGAAAGGACTCCCGCATATACCTCCTGCACATCTGCTTTTGTTGTGTGTTTGTTGAGGCATCTAACATATAGTTTTTCTGGAAGTTGCCCTGTGGGAAAACTTAAAGTTCAGATAACAAGAGAATACACTAACGAGCATCCTTCACACCTCAGGAACTTGTGGATTTGCTCATCTGTACTAATCAAAAGTGGAGATGGAGAAGGAGTTGAAGGCGCAGTCTTACCGATCCGTTCCCGTTCCCGTTCTGCGTCGGCATTTCTGACTTTGACCGGAAGCAGTTCCTGAAAATAACGAACACAAAGTTATGAAAAGAATCACGCATCACTGATTTAATGTTTTAACACAAGACATTGCGGCTAAGACCCACCCCTGGAAATGTATACTGTTCCGTTAAAGCTGCAATAGCAGCATTACCCTCCTCTATCTTTTTGTACTTAACAAAACAGTAAGCTGCAAAGGGTACCATATGCATGGATAGAGGATGTTATAAGCAAACTGATAATCCACAGAAGCAAGAATAGGATATGATCTTCAAGTAATTGCAACTCACCTGCTCGGTCACCAGTAATCCTATCTTTTGGTAGAATGATCTCGATGACATTACCATACTTTTCAAACACCTGACGGACCTGATATGTATATATACAACACAGACTGTGACACAGAATCTGAAGGAAATCATTTCATAGAACCTCCATGAGAGTAAGCCAAGAAACTCACATCGTCTTCGTTAGCTGTCTTCGGGACCGGCGCAACATATAACTTGGCAATACTAGCATCAGCAGTAGGATCTTCATGTATACGAAAGCAACGCACAACATCAGAAAGTTTAAACTATACAAACTCACAGTAACCCACAAGCTGAAAAGAAAGTAGTTCAGAGAGAGATCACCAAATTTTACACCTTTTCGCCCGATAGGAAGCAGAAAAAGAAAGATCAAGATTGGAGATTACCTGGAGTAGCGGATAGAGACCGTCGCTTCCTTATGCCGCCGCCGGAAGGACTAAATCCACTAGCCGGTGGAAACGGCGGAGCGTCAACGATCATATTGTGTTGTTGTTGCTGTTGGGCGGGGTAATGGTTATCAAAATGCGGCTGATTGAATCGCTGATCTCTGTTGTCGTTTTGGGGGTATTGGGGGAATCCGACGGCTGCGACATGGTGGTGCGGCGGCGGCGGTGGATGATGAATCTGCTGCTGCTGATGATGGTGATGAGGGTTGTAGTTGTTGTTATGATAGTAGGGAACTGATGGTGGGGGACCAGGGAAGGCGTTTGTTACCCGTCTCTCCATCTACGACCCTAATTGACTCAGTCGATAAGAATCTGTAATCGGGAAATTTCTCCGGCGCCGGACCTTTAATTTTCGGTGTGGTTCGGTTATATAAAATCTGACTACTCAAACGAAGCGTTCTGATGGTTTAAGATAACCCTCTAATTAATTCATCGAGAGGCACTCGAGTTTTTAAATGATTTCATAAATATTTACCCTTACAGAGGAGTTTTTTTTTTCTTTTCCGTCTCCAATTATTATATTACTACACTACTACTTCTCTGTTGTGCTTTGATGTTTATGACCAGAATCGGTATCTAATTAATTTGTTTTTAAACAAAGACAATACTAAACATAAGATCATGTGATATAGTTTAACAAAAAAAAGATGAAATGATCTGGTTAAGTGCCTTATTATTCAACTTGCCCAAAAAAAGAAGAAGATCATGTGATATATTATTACTATGAAATTATCTTGTTTAAGTTCCCTATTATTCATCTAACACAATCTACTCTTTTTGGGCCTGAAACTAAGGCCCAATATCGATAGGGCACCTAGAGAGCCAACCATCTTGGTCAATAAAGGAAACGCTGGCGAATCCAGCGAGGTCGTTTACACTCAGCTTCTTTAGCCACGCACGGCACTCGATCTGATGTGTCCGCTCCATCCCCGGCGCAACCAGACTCCACAAACGTCAACCCTCCCCTACACCACCACCACACAAACGACAGCGTATATTAATTAAATTTATAATCTCTGTATATTTGGTTATAAACTGATATAATAATAGAAATATTTGAGAGATTCGTTGTCACATACTCTTGGCCTCTGGCATGCCAAGCATCCCAACCAATAGGAAGAACGACGTCGGATAACTGCGAGCAGTCGAAGATGACACGTGCGTTTGGTCCCCACGCTCGCCCCAACAGCGTTTTACAACTTTAATTGTATTGATAGTAGAACAAAAAAAAGAAGCACATTTAAGTTTTTTTTTTTTTTTTTTTACATCAGAAGCATATTTAAGTTTATGTTGATACAGTATTTTCTAAATAGAGAGATAGAGACATATATACGTTACCTTGAAAGTTATACCGGAAATGACGATATCGTCAGCAAAAGCAGAAAACGTTGCGCTGGTATCAGTCGCTTGATGATCATCGTACTCTATTACCGTATGTTCGATTCCTTCACCTTGCAAATATATAAATCCTTTTTCTTTCGGTATTGTTACTTTTTCCCTATACGTTTTCATTATTGATCGTTTATATATTATGTAATATCATAAGTAAAAGTAAAAAAAGGGTGACAAATGAAACTTATACACATGAATATTTGTTGAAAAAAGACACTACAAATTATTACCGGTAAATATTCCATTTCTTATGAAGATACGGATCCAATTCTGATTAAGATTGGGGATTGAATCGATTGCACTTTGGACCGTGGTGTAATTTCCGCCACCGTTGGTATCAACAATTATGGTGTAAGCTAATTGGTTGACTGCAACTGATCCATACACCAACAATGTCACGGCCATACACACGATGTTGTAACTGTAAGATGTTTCCCTCTTCATTTTGTATAATACTGTAATAGTTATTTTTTTCTTACAAAGCATATGGTTAGGTGCTTAAGTAGTACACTTACTAGATCGGGGAGGTGTTTACATTTACTATACCTTGCATGCACTATATAATATTTTTATACTGCGGTATAATAATTACAGATTTTCTAACCTTTTACATTTAAGGAAGTAGATCAAGGAACCCAACTCCAATGGGGAGTAGCTCAGAGATGCAATCTTCTTGGTCAAAACTCAAAAGGAAACGTTGGCAAAATATAATTAAAAAAACAAATTATTTCCCTGGAAAGAGATTACAGCTAGAGAGGAACGTTACAAAATCTCTTTAAGTGAAATCTACAAGATCATGATAGAAGATCGATAAACTAATGGAGTTATATTTCACTCCATTTCATTCTAACCGCTGAATGTTAAGTAATGTAAAAGAACTATTCATAAGAATTTTATCCCATTAATGTGTATATTCCAGTTGGATCCTTTATCTCAATATGAAAACATTTATTTTAGGACTCTTGATGTAAAATGTTAGAAAATCTCCAAGTATTATACCACAATTAGGATTGTTGATGGAGAGACGCGTTGCAACACCAGTTAAACCAGCGTTGGCTGTGAGGATGCTTGGGGACAAATATGCAGAGATCGATTCTAGTTTTGATGGTTTAGGTTGTGTTTCAATAAGGAAACGTTGACAGAATCTACAAGATAGATTAGATTACAATGCAAATCAATACACAGTAAGACCTTTATAAAATAATGTTGAGAATTTGAAAATTTATTATATTTTAAAGTTATTAATGTATAGATGAAGTAATAATTATTATTGTATCAATAAAATAATAAATTATTAGTTTATAGAGATATTTTTGATTTTGAATTTTTAATATTCATAAAAAACAAAAAAAAAAAATTAATATTGGACACTGTAAAATTTGTTCAGAATATGTCATATCATTAAATTTGGAAGATTTAATTAGTTAAAAAACATGAATTTGAAATAACAATTAAGTATGTTTTGACTAATTACTTTATATAGTTAGTTATATATGTTTATATTTATTAATTTATATTATTATTGGGACCATATATTTATATAAGATTTTTAAAAATATTATTATATTATTATTTTATCGAGTTTTGCTAATTTTTACACCGATTCAACTCGCGACCAACAAAATTTATTATTTTATATTGATTATTATTTTATCAAATATTATTTTATAGATGTTTTACTGTGTAATTTTTTTTCATGGAAATATCTACTTTATCAAAGTCTTCTTTAAATAATTTTATAGATGATGAAAATCAAATGTTACACAGCATAGACTAGTATTTGAATGACTACGCTTATTTAATCTACGATACAACGGACTTAACGAAACGGATTGATCCGTGGATTAACTCCTCTAAAATTTGATTGGTAGCCTATTAATCCAACCATCTTTGTTAATAAAGGAAATATCGGTGAGGCTACGAATGTCGCTTTCACTCAGTTTCTTGAGCCATGGCACTCTATGTGACATGTCCGCTCCAGCTCCAGTGCAACCCACCTCCACAAACGTTGTATGCTCCCTAATAACAACATCGTGTTATATATCTTTTAATTAATAAACAACACATAAATATCGAATATTATATCAAAGTATAAAATGATGAAAGAAAAAAAGGTTGATAGATGATATATATATATACTCTTGGCCTGTTGCTGTCTAAGCACCCCAACCAATTGGCAAAATTACATCGCTAAGGTTAGAATCGTAAAAGATGACACGTGCGTAAGGTTCCCACGGTCGTCCCAGCAACACCTTGCCTTTTCCTGTAACGGTGCAGCCCTTAAACACAAACCCTCCATTCTCTGCCGGCGATTGCCTTCCATGCGCCGTTATCGTTCCAAACGCTTTCTTCGGTTCGTAGTTTCCCACCGTTATATTCAACGTACATCCCTGTTCGTTATTACACATGTTAAAAAACTTGGTTCCTTACTTTTTTCCAAGTAGTTCATATCTGTAACATGTTCCTAGCTATGGTATTTTTTGTTTAAATTTGTATGTTTCAATAGTTCTTGCAGTTTTTAAAAAAAAATCCTCAACTAGAATCAAGAGATTACCTCGAAGTGTGATTGTGCATAGCCAAAAATGAAATCGATGCCACCGGAGATAACACATCTTTTGTAGTAATGTCTGCCTAAACAGTCGAATAATGTATCTTGATAACCATCAAAACTAGAATCGATCACTGCATATTTGTCCCCAAGCATCCTCGCAGCCAACGCTGGTTTAAGTGGTGTTGCTGAAAAAGGCATTGATGCGATATTGTAGGTGTTCTACACGCGTATATAAAATTTACTAATCAATTTTTTGTGTTAAATGCATATTCACACATTATATAGTCAATGGAGTATTGATTAAATAAGTATCGATTGATATATAGACAAAGAAATGTACTTTGAAAGTGATATTGGTGATGACGATGTTGTTAGGATAGGCGGTAAAAGTGGCGCTAGTATCAGTTGTTTGATGATCGCCCCAATCTATTATTGTCTTTTCAATTCCTCCGCCTTGCATAAGTACGTATCCTTTACCCTTTGGTATTGTTACTTTCTCTCTACATAACATTCAAAATAAATTCGTTAAATCGAAATTAGTAGTAGCTAGTAAGAAAACGTGACAAAAATAAATCATATGTATGAAGTGTTGGAAAAAAAGAAACCAAAATAATGAATTTACTTGTAAATGCCGCTTCTTATGAGGATACGAATCCAATGTTGGTTCTCAAAAGGAACTGCATTGATTGCACTTTGGACCGTCGTGTACTCTCCGCGGCCGTGAAGATCGACGATTAGGGTGCGATTTATTTGGCTTAAGATTACACCTTCATTATCATCATCATAATCATCCGCGACAGATCCGTGCGCTAATAAGACCACCAGGAGACACGCGATGTAGTAACAAAGACTATAATATGACACCCCGTTCATTATGTGTTAGATATATTTATTTATGAATTATAAAGAATTTATTTATAGTGATAAGACATTAGGTGTTTTAGTTGGATATGTTAGTTCTTATCTACAGTTTGAATGAATCGGTCAAACATATGAAAATTCAATGCTATTTCTTATTCTTGCTAATGTAAATTGACTGTTTTACTCGCAAAGTTATTAATTGGGTTTAAGACTCAGAACTAATTTTCCTATACTCTTTTTCTAAATTAGAAGAAGGGACATATCAGGTTTTTGTTTTTTTCATTGTATGAATTGATGATAGTTTTGTTTTATACTCAAAATCACTTTACATATATATACAAAGAGTTAGTGCTGACCAAAAGAGTTACTTCTTTACCTTGGTCAATTAAGTATAGCAAATCTAATCGTTTTGTCTATTCAGAGTTATATTCAACGTAATAAATTGTTTATCTTCCCGAGTTATTACTTTAAAGAACATCCTATAAAAGCTAACAAACGTCATCCTAAATTTTGACCAAAGGCATAAAGAACATCTCGTTACATCGAAGCTACACTTGAAGCCTTGAAGGCAAAGATCCATCCTAAGTCCAAATCATTTTCTTAAACACTTTAAAGTATACAATTATAATAGATCTTTTAACAAAAAAAAAAAAGTATATAATTATAAAGATTTTTTGAGCTATTATCTTAATATTCAATAAATATACAAAATATATTTTTATACTAACCTTAAATATGCTTAATTTTCTGTTATGTGTTCTTATTTTTTAAACTACTACTATTAACCAATTTTTTCCCAAACTCCATTTTTCATTGCTGTCTTATGATATCAACCAAAATTACTACTAATCAAGTTTGGTGGAATAGGCTTATTTCATGTACATAATTATTATTGTCAACCCACGTAAAATTTTAAGATCTGTAATTTTGCGTTGTAGAATTTTTGCATTATTCATCTTTTTTCGAAAACTTGAAATTTAATAGTACCTCCAATTTCTCATAAAGGCGACATTAATGGACTTGCACTAAAAGAGCAACAATAAAAGTCATCCAAGTGTTAGAGAGGATCCAAATAAATACTAAGACCATCTCCAACCCACCTCTATTTATTCTCTATTTTCACCTCAATAATAAAGAATTTAAGACTCTATTTATTCTCTATTTTCACCTTAATAGAGATGATAACTTTTTCGATATTCCATGGCTCTCTAATCGATTCATACAAAACATAGAAAGAACAAAACTCGTAGTAGAAAATGAGAGATTCAACCAAAAAATGAATTTTTTCTCCGAAAGTAGAAAGGTAGATCTTGATTTCCGAATCGCAATCAAACAACACCGAAATCGTATAAGAACTATTATCAATCAAAAACTCTAAAATAAATAAAAAGATCTCACATAAATTTAATCCCTCGAGTTGAAATCGAACACAGATCGAAAAAACTGAAAAGACAGATTACGAGTTTGTGCGTGAATCTAATCCAACAGCATAGTCGGATTTGATAAACTTCTACTACATAAGCCTTCGAATTAGATTCACGGACAAAACATGTAATATGACTCTTCTAAATCAATCGTCATCTTCTTCTGAGAGACTTTCTTCACCGACGCAAAAAGAGTAGAGAGAGCTTCCTTATCAACAACAGAAGAGACTCTTCCTTCTACAATACCTAATTTGTATTCGTTAATTCATTTGCTATCGAAGTGTCGGTTTATGGATCAGACCATAAACGGCCAATTTCAAGCTCACTCTTCTAAATGGGCCTTTGACCCAACTGTTATTCTCTAGTTTTGGCCCAGAAATCAATTAACCTCAACGACTCAACGGTGCTGTTAATTAAACTCTGGTTTTCTAGCTAAATTACTGTTACAGTATACTGTATATGAAAATCCACACAAACACAAATTAGATTCGATCGTACTTTCCGAAAAAAATTGAAAGTTTTCTGATACATTTTTTTTTTTTTTTAATATGAATTGGGATAATATTTTGGGTGGACTAGAGGAATAGGGAGGATATAAGAACATGTGCATGCACGTTGAGCTAAAATACACACAACGTGCTAACAAGCGATCAATTTCGACCACTTAACATTCCATCATGGCTAGTTTATATATATTAGCCTACCTTAATTAGTTAGGTACTTTTCACGTTACCTTGAAACCCATATTATATACACATACACTGATCAATAATGCGAATGTTAAGCTAATTCTCATTCGTTCAATTTTTATAATTAATTATGTGACGTATAAATGTATAATATATGTCTAACAGAATTTCTAAGTACAATGTTTCCATGTTGACGGCGATGGGAGATACATTGAATCTATAGTCTCCGAGGATGTCTGATCATCATCGCTCCACGACCACGAATCTGCTATTTTTTTTTCTGAAGAAAATGAAAAATACACAAATACATGAGGAGCAAAGGAACATAATCAAAATCCACTCACGTAAATAAAATTCCTAAATATGAAGTCCACAAATTCAAAGAAACATACAAGATATCCGCATGTTCTTATGTCTTTAAAAACTAAAACCTTATCCCGTTTCCCAACATCCTTATCGACTTTGTCTAAAAAAATAAAACACTCATATAAACTACTCGGGAGTGCTTTTATAATTGTATTGTATCATTAGTTTATTTTTAATCGTTCGTTAGTTGCGCCGGCTTATATCAGCTGGAAGTAGTGAGATACAAGGACTCAATAAAAGCAAAAGCATTTTGACAACCATTTAGTCATATTTTATCATGTATATCACTATGGAGATCAATTCAAATTCATTAGTTACATCGTAGCGAAAGGAAAACATTTGATTGTATGTTTCTGAATAAGTTATGAACCAGACCAAAGAAAATGGGAGAAATATTCAGTCATTAGTTCATTCTTTCAAAAGCTCGGGAAAAAAAATATCATTACAAATCCTATGATATGTATCTTTTCTTTTTATATCTTACGGGCTTATAGATCTATTTCAAATTTTCAATCGCCATCTTCTGAATACATGACTGCATGCATTGCTTGTAATGCTCGAATCCAGAAAGACTAATTAAGACATAAAAATAATTACATTCTTATCGTTAATTAATCCGCCCGACTTTTTCGTTAACTTGAACTAATTGGATGCAAAACTAATTAGTATAAAATAAAATAAATTTCTAAAGCGCGGCAGAGGAGGAATAAGACAGGGTGTTTATGGTGATGTGAATGGGAAGAAAGTTGGTGTTTTTAAGCATGTAGGAGAGTTGGGTGATGATGAGAATCATGTGAGTGCATGTGCATCGAGTTGTATTTTGATGACATGTCCTCTAGTTTAAGCTAAGCCCTAATTATCCATCAAAACCAACATTTAAAAACACAAAACAAAACACCCTTGTGGACACTTGTCCAAATCTCATCCAATTCTTTTGGGATAGAAGAAAGAACCTTCTCATAAGCTGTAATCTCCATTTTAAGTTATATATAAAGGTACTAACCTTGTCTATATAAACTAAGGCCGTCTCATATTTGCATCATATTATATCATCTTTATAGAGTTCTTATCACTTGTCCATACAACATTTTTTCATCACGTTAACCAAAAACAAACAAAAAAATCATTCTTTCATCATTTACAGTAATGGGAGTAACATTAGAAGGAAAAATAAAGGAATCAGTTTGGGTTTTGATGAGAAGACAAAGGGCTCGAAGGGCACTTGTTAAGAAGATCACGATCCGACCAAAGAAGAGCCTCGAAGCGTCTAGAAGACCGTGTCGCGCGATACATAGACGAGTCAAGACGTTGAAAGAGCTTGTTCCCAACACCAAATCATCAGAAGGTTTGGATGGACTCTATAGACAAACGGCGGATTATATTTTGGCGTTGGAAATGAAAGTGAGAGTTATGCAGACAATGGTTCAGGTTTTGACCGAAACTGATTGTGTTTAAATATATTATCTTGTAAATCTTGCGGGGATTTTAAATCTTTATTATAATACGTGTTTCTAGTTTTTTTTATCGTGTTTATTTTATTATCTTGTGTGATTGTCTTGTGTTGCTAATATAAAAGAATTGGGTTGATGATGATTCAGACTCTGCTAAGAAATTTTAAGATAGATATAACTATATATGCGTGTATGTAACAGATCGATGACAGTCACGTTGTTTTGTGTGGGGAAAAAAACAATATCTGAAGTTGTAAACATACCAATGCATGATTCGATAAATGTTCCACGTACGGGAGTAGTTTTCATGCGCGATCATTAACTAAGAGAATTGATGATGATGATGATGAAAACGAGGTCCCCACATTTGGATGTCTTCGCATAGAAATTTTGATTCGATGATTGTAGTAATTAACTTCATGGAGATTGTCCACAAGTACTTGTAAGTCTCATGACTGATTTGTATCCTTTGTTTTTTTTGGAACAACAAAGGCTTTCATTCATTACAACAGAGTCTTACAGAGTGGTATTACAGACAGAGAAATCAGACAAGGATTTTTAGCAATAGTATCAGCTGTGAGATTTTCTGACAAGGACTGATTTGTATCCCATAGCTAGCCTTTATTTAACAATGAACTCAAAACGATTGCTTAACGTTGGGCTTTGTATGTATGTGGGCCAAAAATTAGAAATGACAAATTCTGGGTCCATATATCTGTTTCAGTTAGTTTTTTTAAAAAACAAATATTATTATTAGTTCTGAATCAAAATCTTGTCCAGACTTTTTCCAAAATTTGATATTGTATATTTTTTTTTTTAAAAAGATAAAAATAAATGGTAAAACTGTTACTATTTTAAGATAAATGCTTTTAAATTATGACACGAATTGATGAGATGAAATGGAGCAACTTTTTTTTTATTTATATATATATATATCGACTTGGGTTTGGAGTTAATCAGTTTTATGTATGGTACCACACGTTATTTAGGCAGATAATTGGGCTCAGTTCATTACTGAAAAAAATATATTTGTTTTCATATACATCAGTTTTGAGTCTTCCAACGTATTTTTTGTTATTTAAAATTCCATAATATTTACCCAAAAGTGATTAAAAGTTATAAAAAAAAATGTATGGTGGCTTAGTGATACCAAAAAAACAAAAAATGTTACAACAACAACTCGTAATGAGCACATATCATCATTGGATTTATAGGATCTTATTTGCAATTTAGTTAGTATATACCATGAATCATTTATTTTCTTCACATAACTATAACATTTTATATATTGATTAACCTTTGGTTTTTGCCGTGGATATAATTGGTTCTTTTAGAAGAATGATTTTTGCTGTGCACAACGCTCTACTGCTTTTGAACAAAGTGCAATTTTCGTACAGTTTAACATTAATCAACTAAATGGCGATGTTTAGTTATTTTGTATGATTATACGTGAATTAGTAGTGTATTTTTAAAGTGGGTGTGTGTACTATATATGTAGAGATAAAGAGCACATATATATGTGTGAAAAAATCTAATAAAATTATATTAATGACTGTATAAATTAATATGGCTAGCTACCATCAGACAGTATTTATATTAATCGGCATCATGTTTGATGCGGCGATTAATAAATAAAATAAGATCCCAATATGCGTTTACTTTGACTTACCCATGTGCAAATACCACGCAACGGTTATTAATTAACTGTTTTGTTTTTAACTCATCTACAACTTCATTTTAGTATTTGAAAAAAAAAAAAATCTGTAAGTGGGTCAACACATGAGATACGAGTTGCGTCAGTGTGTTTCGTTTTTCAATTAAAATAACCAAAAGGCATTTAATTAGGGAGTTGATTGCTATTTGTGAATTCACGAGAGATGAGAATCCAAGAAAGAATCAATGTGAAGTATCCTTGATTCATGCATTGTCAACTCCTCTAGAAGCTTTTCTCTTACTATGGAACACACTTGGATTTATAACTATATACACTCACACATAATAATTTATGTGAAAACAATGGAAATTAACATGTTAAAATGTGAAAACAATGGAAACACAGTATAAATAACATCCAAAATCTTGTGACGCCATGCGTTTCAAAATGCCAATTTTGTTTTGTGTGTGTAATGGTGTGTTATAAACATATTAAAATATACGTACGCGGTACGTGTCTATATAATGGAATGTCAGTATATAATCTGTTAGATAATTGTTGGTTGGTGGGCTTATATAAATCGAATTTCAATCTAACTATATGAACTATTGCAGCATTACGTGGTATAGTGGAAGACTGGTGACTCGTTACCCTGTGATTACTCGTATTTCGTGACAGTGGAAATTTAAAACTATTCTGACTCTTTTTGTTTAAAATTTTCATGTATCTCCCCTTTTTTGGGGATCATTTCTTCTATTTTATTCATCCGCAACATTTCTGAGATCCTAAACGTATCTAAGAAGCAATCCTAGGAGTAAAAATAAATGAAATCGTCTTTATTGTTCGGTGATACGAATCCACCTTTTCTACCATCCTATCTTATTTTTAATTACTTTCTTTATATATTTTAAATTGACAACATATAACCTTTAGTTTCACGTTGATCTTAACAAATCTTTTGATTTTTTTTTTTTTTTTTTTTGATGTGGATTAATCGAAATAATTAGCAAACAAATTTACAAAAAAATAAATTAATTAAAGTGGAAAAAAACAAAAAAAAATCTTCTTGGTCGCAATCTAACGGCGCGAAAGAACAAGGCGCAAATGAAGGGTGAAGCGTGTGGCCATTGGATTCAAGAAGGTGCCAGGTGGAGTCTCTCATTACTGGGACCCACAAGCCGACAAAAGGAACACGTGTAATATTTACAAACGCAGGAGTAACATACGCCACCATTGATGTGCGCAACCCGAAGCTAACACCGAGCCGCGCGTCTATGGACCGACCCTTTATTTTGATTGAGACCCATTTTTTTAACACTTTTAAACTTACCCATTCACAAACAAGTATGCAACGTCATAAACAATTAAATGTATCATATAAAATGCGAAACAGACACATAAAAAGTTTGTTTACAGTAACGAGAACTGGTACCATTACTTAGGCTACAGAGAAAGGATATTATGACACACGGTCGAAAAAAAAAACTATAAAATGAAAACTAAAATGTTTGCTAAAAAAGGGTGGAAAACAAAATCATGGAAGCATGCAAAAGGAGAGCTAAGTTTGCAAGCAAATTATGCGGGTGTGGGTCATCACTCATTCTTCTCCCGCAGTACACCACCACACGTGCATGCTTCTTTTCTTTTTTTCTTTCCAGAAAATTAGAAACAACAAAAATCAATTAGCTGATTTTAAAATATAATTTTACAAAGCCGAGGTAAAAAAATTCAAAAGGATAAAGCAGTTTCTGTTTAGAAAATCGGTAAAGAAACAAAAAGAGAAATTCAAATCCTGACTTTTTGTTGCCTTTATCTTTATGTTTTTGTCATCGGGATCACCGCTGGTTATAAAAATTCATGAGGCATGCAGGAGTTATATAAATATGGGCCCTTAACTTTGATCTATTTCGGACTTGCTTTGGGTCCACGATTTTTCTTTAATTTTTTTAACAAATATAATATTAATAATAGTATTTGATTTAGTCAAATATTCCTATATCATACAGTATATAGTACATCAATAATTGGTGCTACGAATGTTTAAAAAAACAAATTAGTTAACGTGATGAGGAAATGCAAATAGTAGTGTATATCTATCTAATCTATCACGGGCTTTATGAATAAAAACACGATTCTGTAATATCTAGGGTTTATCTTGTCAAGTTGTTAAATAATCTCATTAAATTTTAAAGTAGGCACTGTTTGGAAAATGCAATCTACACAGTATACGTGTTTCGTGCCCTGAACCGAACTAAACATTGTGTAACTTACACATTAACCACGTATCTTAGAGATATGGTTTTGTAGATTCTGCCATTCTGGTAAGTGGTAACAGATATACATATGTATTGTAACTTTATGTAAACAAATTTACGTTTTTGAGCGCTCTTTGAATTTTTCTTCTTCTTTAATTGTATCACAAGGATATGTACCAACAAAGAGAAGAAAATAATATTTTGTTTTTGTTTTTTTTGTTTTGTTTGCTATAATCACATTCCGAAAGACAAAAAGGAGATGTGAAGCGAATTCGGCCCTTTTCTATATATATATATGATAATAATATCCTATTTTCCACCACTTTATAGTTTTTATTTTTAAATGCATAGATTTTTAGATTTGTACGTGCTTCTTAATTTCCTGTTAAAAAGTAGAGTCAATCACAAATGCTATTTAACTGATGCGATCATGTAAGCAATTTTCCTATTCACAAATCACAATGTTACCATTGATCTTTATCTAATTACATCGAAACAAAACTACGAAGTTTCATGCAAAAAGAAAACAACAATACTATGAATCTAAATATTTTGATTTCTTAATATATAGTTTTCTTAATCTCCGGTTATATCACTGTTTGTCACCGCCCACAATGTCCATGGACCATGGCTTGATAAAGAAACATACTACATCTTATCGGTGAGATATATTGCTATCCATATCTTTAAAAAAATTAATATTTAAAGAACTTCAAGGGTACACTTTTTGTGTTCACATTAATCTTCCCATGCACTCGAACCAGCATAATAAAGCCTTTTTCTGTTCCCTCTAATCAATCTATTTAGTTTTAGCAAATTTGGTTCTCGTTCACACTACTACAGTAGCACGATAAAACCGGTTAACAAGTCAAAACCAGACTGAACCAGTCAAAAACCGGACGTATGAAAGCGTTCACTGTCTTCTCTGACTTACCGCGTTGACCAGTGACCACAATTTTGAAGAGAAAAAAAAACTTGGTCGGTGACCGGTTACTGTAATTGTCCGTACTGTATATCAACCTGTTATTGCCGGTCGACAAAGAAAAATCGATTGCCCATTTAACACAGTGACAAATATCAAATCCTTCACAACAAATTATCCCTATTTTAGTCTTTTCTCTCTACGCCAAATTTCACTTCTAAAAATCTCTCCTTTCTCATCGTCTCTTTCGTTTTCTGATCGCTTTTTCTGCTCATCTAAATACCGATCTTCCATTTCCTTCGTGGCGATCTCTGTTTTTATGCGATTACTCTGTTTTTACTGTGTTTGATTGATTTTTCTGGGGAAGCGAGGGAGAAGAACAATGGAGTTCACGGATTTCTCGAAATCTAGTTTTTATTACCCGTCGTCGCAAAGCGTTTGGGATTTCGGAGATTTCGCGGCGGCGGAGAAGAATTCGTTAGGTTTTATGGAGTTATTAGGTTCTCAGTACCAACATCATCAGCTTCAGCTTCAGGACTTTGCTACTGTTTCTCCTCACTCCTTCCCTCTCGAAACGCCCCAACCGCCAACGCAAACGCAACCGTCGGCAAAAATGTTTTCTTCTGTTCAAGCTCCACCGTCAAACGTGACGGCGGCAGATAAACCAGTGACGTCAAAGGTGGAATCTTTGTGTTCGGATCATTTGCTGGTAAACCCACCGGCGACACCTAACTCGTCGTCGATTTCGTCGGCGTCAAGCGAGGCTGTAAATGAAGAAGAGAAAGCGAAACGAAAAGACGACGAAGAAGAAGAAGAAGAAGAGGAACAAGAAGAGAAGAAGACTGATACTCATACTAGTAACCAGTGAGAGATTCATTTTTTTTTTTTTTAATGATAGGAAGTTGTTCGAGAAAAAGACTCAGAGAGCAAAATGGTTTCGTAAAGCAAGCATTTTTATGTTTATTTTCTTGTGTATGATCAGATTAAAGCCAAAGAAGAATAACCAGAAGAGACAGAGAGAGGCGAGAGTAGCATTCATGACAAAGAGTGAGGTTGATCATCTCGAAGATGGTTATCGTTGGAGGAAATATGGTCAAAAAGCTGTCAAAAACAGTCCTTTTCCCAGGTAATGTATCCATCCTTTGACCAATGACCATTTTTCTTTCTTCTTTTTGTTTCCGTCTCCATAAACAAGCAGAAAAATAAGAAAAAAAATGCTTTTATCCTTTGTGTTTGATCTTTGATTTGGTTGAGGACATGCATTATGTTAATTCGTGGGATCATGTGTCCGATCGATTGTTGTAAGTTACTTCATCTATGTGACTATATTAAACAATTGTTTTAAAAAAACTTTCTTATATAATCTTTGACATCAGTCAAAAGTATTAAAACACATACATGGTTTACCTAAATGACAACTTTTCCCTTTGCATTTACAATTTCCAAAGGATTTCCAAAAGAAAGATTGAGAAAAACACAAATTAACGTTAACCAGAAGTTTGTGAGGCCAATTTTGTGTAATGCTGTATCGTTTGCAGGAGTTACTACCGTTGCACAACGGCTTCGTGTAACGTGAAGAAGAGAGTGGAGAGATCATTCAGAGATCCAAGCACCGTGGTTACGACCTACGAAGGTCAACACACGCACATTAGTCCTCTCACGGCTCGTCCAATTTCCACTGGAGGCTACTTCGGATCATCTGGAGTTGCTTCAAATCTCGGGAACTTCGGATTTCCAATAGAGAGCTCAACACTAATCTCACCTCAATTCCAACAGCTTGTCCATTACCACCACCAACAGCTACAGCAACAGCAACAACAGGAACTGTCGTCTTGTTTTGGAGGGGTTAGTGAGTACCACATTAGCCACGTTAATGGATATGGTGATGGTGATGATGATCGTGTGAAGAAGAGTCGAGGTTTGGTTAAAGATAATGGACTTCTTCAAGATGTTGTTCCGTCTCATATGTTGAAAGAAGAGTAGTTAATTATTTCTAGTCTTAATAGTATTGTAATTTATGATATTTAATTTAATCTAGCTTTTTTTTTGGGTATAATTGTCTAAAGAAACTGATTCTTCCTTGTCATGAAGGGGATGTTTTATTTGTGATTTAAATGGTAATGTCACATAGTGATGATTTTTCATCGATGAAACCATGAAATATATAACTAGGAACAACAAAATTTTAATTTACTGCAAAACTATATGTGAATAATGTGATAACAAGAAATTTTTTTATTAAGCATTAATGGTGCCACTAGCATAATATAATTCGCCCAAAATTTTAAATCGCGTAATAATTTTGTCGTTTTGGAAATTGCCGATCGTATTAAATATGCTTAGTTATGGTCGTCTTTTAAAAAATTGTTATATGAGCTTTGCATGAACTCTATTTCATAGCTAGGCTTTGTAGTATGTAGTTTTCTCTTTTAAAATCGAAATCAACGGTTCTAATGCGTTCTAGGGTTTCAGGTTTCTCTATCTCTACTCAAAGACAGAGTCGATTAATATTTTTTGGGTATTTTTTGTTTCTTTGCCTCTCTTCAGTTTTTGTCTTGGAATCTGTATGAATTAACTAGTTTTTCACATAAGCGAGACAGCTAAAGAGGAAATTAATGCGAAAGTGGAAGCATAAACTCAACTACTTCTACCTACTCTTTCTATGTTTTAATCGACGTTCATGATTTTTATTATTTCATTATTGTTTTATTTACCACTTTTGTTCTTCTTGCTGTTTCATGATTACACTGCGGTGGAGAAAAAGACGTGAGCATGTATTATGTCGTTTGCTATTTTGATTCTTTTAAAAAATGTAAATCCAAAACGAAAATAAAGGACACTCTCCTCGCTAGTGTTTTCTACTTTAAGAAACAATGACATGTGATGAAGACTCGATAGTCTTCTCTTCTGGTTTAAAACGTTTAGAGTCTCGTTATATCTTGACGCTTCCTATAAATTTATGTGAAAATAGTATTATTGATTAGAATGTTTTGTTTGATCCTTTATATTTTCGCCTAACTATAAACGACTGTGAAGACTTGATTGTTATTCTTTCATATGCGTTTATAGATTAAACATCATTTACAAAACTATAACAGACTAAAGAAATAATTCAGAAATACAGATTTTTTTGTGTTTGCCAAATATGTTTTGAGGAAAGAAATAAAATGCGTTTTTAATTTCAATGGAAAAATGTACACTAATGCAGTTTCCTTTTTCTTCGCCTAACAACACTTAACCTTGAATCCATTGCTTGACAACAATTTGGCAAAGTCTTTTTAATGGTTGTGAATTGTGAAACGTAGCAATAAGCCAATCACAATCAAAGTTTGTTAGTAAGTGCATAGACTTGTTGGATAAAGGTAATTAAAAAACAAATCCCACAAGTATATAAACAAAAAGTAAAAAGCAAAGAAACAAGTTACCATGCAAATTCACTTTTTTCTTCTTCTTCTTCTTCTTCTTTTTGTTACTTTTGCAGCCATGTGTGTGTGTGAGTGAGAAAATGTTCGATAGAAGCATAACAAGCAAAAACAAAACACAATCCTATGAGGTAATATTACTTTTTTGTCTTTTTGTCTAGTGAGTGCATAGCAACGCCATTGGCTTTTGTATGTCTGTATTGACCTTTACGGTGAGTGATAATCCCAAACCAAAGGTACATAATCATTGTCCCAAACAAAGGCACGACTGCAACCGAAAGCAAAAGTACCTAAACTCTTGATGGCTTATAAAGTAGACTAAGAGACAAACTTAAAGAGACCCATTATATTGGTTCAAGGAAGCAACAAGTTATGAAACTTTGCTCATTTGTTACCCAGTTGGTCTTTGGAAGTCTCGAAGGTTATGCTCATAGCAAATTTTGCTACTGGATCCATAAGATACTCTAACCGCAAGGAAAAAAATGGCATTTATATATATTTACCAAAATTTGATTGTTGTAGAAATTAACTTCCTTTACCTGATCAAGTCTCTTCTACTCTAGATTCCTTAACAAAGAGAATCAAATGTTTATTACCAGAGACCTTTTATGAACAAGTTTTTTCAACAACTAGCATTATTAATGTTACATGACGATTGGAGTTTGATCCCTATTTATCTTCATCTCCTCGATCGTAACTTCGAGACGGCCGGCACNATTTTTTTTTTTTTTTTTTTTTTTTTTTGTATTGAAGGGATTACAGACTTCTTGTTGCTTCTTTTACAGTTTTCGTTTTTCACACATTCATGCAGTAGTACATGCTTGATGTAACATAGTCAATGATTTTGTTATTGTGGTGGTTTTTAATAAATAAAAATTTCAGTGATGGAAAATTGGAAATGATCAAGGTAAGTAAATACTAACATTAAAATAACGATAGATTTTTTTCATATGTAATAGTTAACTTACATGTAAAAACTAAATTTACCCCTAAGTTGAAAAAAATAATTTCACTTTTCTAATATGGGTTTAACCATGCTAAAAACAAAGTTTTATGTCCTTTTTTAAAACACTTTTAGCCTTTTTTAATGATAAGCATCGTCGTATTCCCCTCATTCCTAAATCTGGAAATAATAATTTCTCGAAGAAAACGTAGCAGTCGTCTCTCTATCAATGGACGAGTCCGAAGTAATCTTCTTCTCCTTGTTTGTTGTTCTTCATCTCTTTTTAACCTAGATTAATTTCTGTTTAAGCAGCACGTAGATGATTCTATCTTCTTCTAATTAGATCTTGTGTACTACCTTAGGTGATGCAATCGAACGAGTCTGACGAAAGAGATGGACGAAGCCGGTACGTAAATTGATTTTCGATTTGTCGTTGTTGTAGTTGAGAATTTGTTACCTATAAATTTAGATGTGTTGTTTTCAATTGCGTTGATACTAATGAACGTATTGCAAACGATTGCAGTAAAGGTGTCCTCGTTGTGGCTAAGGGATTTGACGTTTCGGTTCCTGAGGGTTGTACGGTGAGGAAACGTGTGCTTCGTTTGGAGAGCAAGTTGAGAGATCACTTCTCTTCATGTGGAGAGATCAAGTCCGTTTGTATTCCTGATGTCCTTCATGCCTCTACCATCAAGAGGTTCGTGTGCTCGTTTTTGACCTTAGCCCAATTGTCTTGCTTGTATAGTACAATATGGTTTGTGTGGTAAAATCCTTAAAACAACAGATATGCTTATATAGATATTTGGGGAATACACGCGGAAGAGAAGGCGCTGCAGCTAAATGGGACTGAGATGGATGGACACAAACTAGTTGTTACTCTGCCATTGCGTCCCATGAAAAGAGCTCGTTTAAGGGCTTTAAAAAATGATAGATCTTGCAGGTAAAAAAATGATCAATTGTTTTGGCAGATTATATTGTATCTGTAAAGATGCTTGTGTTGATGTTATGCAAAATTTTATTGCATCCATGCAGGAGCGAAACGATGAAGGTTATGGGATATGACACCTCTGTTCCTAGGAAGATTATCAAGAGCGCTTTGGTTAAACATTTCTCTTCATGTGGAGAGGTCTTGGAGGTGTCCTTATATCCCAATCTAAACGCCCCTAATAGCGATCTCAAGTTTGTGGCTTCTTCGTCCACTAGCTCGTGACAACCTTTTTTATTTATTTTAATTTCCCTAAAATTTCTGTTTACCAAATTAAAGACTCTTTTTTTCTTGTTTGTTGACAGATACGCCTATGTTTACATTTATGGAGAAGGCGCAGAGGAGATGGCCTTGCAACTTAGTGGAAGTGACATGGGAGGCTTCAAACTTGTTGTTGAAAAGTTGGGTCCCAAGCCACCCAAAGCCGGAGGCAGATCTCGTCTCCGTGAAGTTTGGCTTCCTAGTTACTCAGGTACCTTTCTTCATTCTTATTCTTGCTAACAAAGTTGCACTTTGTCATTTAATTCATGTTTTTTTTTCAGAGTATATGGCTTCGATGAACAAGAGTGAGGAGAACCAGGAGGATAGCCGGTACGTAAATTGATTTCCGTTTTGTTGTTGAGATTTTGTTACCTTTAAATTTAGATGTGTTGTTTTCAATTGTTTTGATATATATTAATTAATGTAATGCAAACGATTGCAGTAAACGTGTCCTCGTTGTAGCTAAGGGATTTGACGTTTCGGTTCCTGAGGGTTGTAAGCTGAGGGAACGTGTGCTTCGTGTGGAGAGCATGTTGAGAGATCACTTCTCTTCATGTGGCAAGATCAAGTCCGTTTGTATTCCTCATGCCTCTTATGGCTCTACCATGAAGAGGTTCGTGTGCTCGTTTTTGANACGCGGAAGAGAAGGCGCTGCAGCTAAATGGGACTGAGATGGATGGACACAAACTAGTTGTTACTCTGCCATTGCGTCCCATGAAAAGAGCTCGTTTAAGGGCTTTAAAAACTGGTCGATACTGCAGGTTAGAAATTGATCAATTGTTTTGGCAGATTGATTTTTGTATCTGTAAAGATGCTTGTGT
>OVBJ01001630.1:0-25920 GCA_900406535.1 Noccaea bulbosa | reverse complement strand
ATGTCCAATAATTGTAGCATTCAATCTATACTAAAAAACGGAAATAGTTTTTTTTTCAAAAAGCACAACATCCCGTGCTTCTCAAGCACAGGTCAAGATCTAGTTTTCTTTTAATTCAGATTGTACGTACTGCCAATCTTTCTTTATTTCTGCCAAGTAATTCCTAAAAAACTGTCATTTACTAATTTAGTTTCGCGGGCACATGTGAATTTCGGGCAATTATTTTTATGTATAGCCAAATATTTTCTTCTCTGCGACTTAGCTCTTCCTCTCTAGTCCACATTTTCCCTAACAATTCTACTATTTCAAGCTTTTACTCGACAATCACTCGAATGTGCTTCGTAAAAGTCGAAACCTTATTGAGAGATTGCTATGGTTACACTTCATCGCAAATGGCATGTATTAGAACAAATATTTTAAAAGACAAAAAATGGTTAAATGCTATAAATTCAATAGATAAAAACCTAAACAAAGACAATGCCTATATTATTTTAAAATAAAATAATTTTTAGAGCTTAAAATTAAAATATGGTATAATTTATGGCATTATAGATTTCTTTGTCAACAATTACAACATGTATCAAGAAATCCATCTACAAACTCTAATAAATCTGTAAAAGCATGCTTTAGTTGACAAATGAGTTAGCTCTTTTAGTTTCCAGACTTAATGTTCAACTTCAAAATTTGAATATAATAAGCTAATAGTAATAATGTAAAGAATCTTATTGAGTTTTCTAATCAATACCTACAAGGAAAAAAAAAAAAATATATATATAAAAAAAACCAAGTGGTGGTGGTCTAGTGGTTTCCACTTGTGGAGGAACGACTCTGTTGGTCTAGGTCAGAGATCGACTCCCTACAAGCGCAAAATTTCTGGATTTAACCCTATTTGGCCACTGCCATGCCTTTAACAATGGAATAACGTGAACCCGATATGTAAGGCCACCAAGACTACACTTGAGGGCAATACCCAATACGGTGCTAGTCGGGACCACCAGTGGTGGGGCTCGGAAAACCTGGTTAAAAAAAAATTATTTTATCAAAAAAAAGAAAAAGAAATAGAAACTTCGGAAGTTGACAAAGAGGAAGAAAAGCAGTTTATATTAATAAATTATAGAAACTAAATAAATAAATAAAGAAGCAAAAGAAAAAAAAAAAAATTAGGCAAAGAGACGTCCCTCTGAAGTAGGGTTACAACGACATGCTTTTCCTCTGGTGTCTCTTTCATCGACACCTGTCGGCCTTGTCACTTAAACACGCTTTTCACTCTCGTCTCACACCTCTCTCCTCTTTACCATTTAATCTAATCAATCACAAATTTTGATTCTCCACAACGAATTCCAGAGGTACAAAGTACAAACAATATAAAAAAACTAAAATTCTCAATGCTCTCTGTCCTTCCTTGAATTTCTTATCTTTTTCTTTTCTTTTCTTTTCATTTTCCTGTGAATACAACAAATAAAGGAGAAGCCTTTCCTTTCCTCTCACCTGCAATTACCAGAAGAAGGAAGAGCAACGAGATACACACTTTCTCTCTCCAATTTACAGCCTCGACGACAAACGGTTACTTTCCTTTTTCAAACGGCTACTTTTGACCATATAACTTCACCCAGAAACTCGAGGAGGATTACAGAGAAGCAGAGCTTTTGAGAGATAGAGAGAGAGAGATTCATCTGGAAAAACCCAGATGGAATTTGGAGCTTTTCTTCTGTCCTTAGGGACATCCGCGGTGATCTTCGTCGTTCTCATGCTTCTCTTCACCTGGCTTTCTCGGAGATCCGGAAATGTTTCGATTTATTACCCGAATCGGATCCTCAAAGGGATGGATCCGTGGGAAGGCAGCTCCTTGACCCGAAACCCATTTGCTTGGGTCCGTGAAGCTTTTACCTCCTCCGAACAAGATGTCGTTAACTTGTCCGGCGTCGACACTGCCGTCTACTTCGTCTTCTTGACCACTGGTTCGCTTCTTCTCTCTCTCTCTGCAGCTTTAGTTTCTTCTTATTACTGTTTCTAATTTTGGGGGTTGATGGATGGATCTCCGCTGAATTTCGTTGATTCTGATCTGGGTTTCGAATTTCGGATTAGAAAGTTCCAATCTTTGTTGACAATTGGGGAAAAAAAAAAGTTTCCTTTGAGGAAAAAATATTTGGCTCTGACGATTTTGTTTGCTTATGTGATGATATCTCTGTTTTGCTTTGTCGATTTCTGCTTAAAGAAAGTACCTTTTGATCTTTATAAGCTCATCACTTGTAGACATTTGGCATTGAAATTAGAACCAGTAGACCTAAGTTTTGCCTCGTATAGTTCTGATTTTTATGAGCCTGTGGTTCTGTTGAAGACAAAGTTTCTTTCTTTAGATATGTTTAGCGTCTTCTTCAATGCTCAAAGGAAGACGACAAAGCGTTTCTGACGTCTTGAAATTGGGTTTTTGTTTGAAACAGTTCTGGGGATATTTGCTCTGTCCGGTCTTCTCATCTTACCGACTCTACTCCCTTTAGCCGCTACAGACGACAGCATAAAGACCAGTATAAGGAACACGACTGACACCACAAGCGAAGGGACTTTTAGCCAACTTGATAATCTATCAATGGCTAACATCACAGTAAGTATAACAAACCACACAGACTTCATTCGAGTTTTGTTTTTTTTTATCATTCCATTTCAGATTCTAAAGCAAGATGTAATCCTTCTGGTTTGACAGAAAAGGAGTGGAAGGCTTTGGGCGTTCCTTGGAGCGGTTTACTGGATATCTCTGGTCACATATTTCATGTTGTGGAAAGCTTATAAGCACGTCTCTGCATTGAGAGCTCAAGCTCTCATGTCTACTGAGATAATACCCGAGCAATTCGCTATTCTTGTTAGGGATATTCCTTCCCCACCTAACGGACAGACTCAGAAAGAGTTCATCGATTCTTATTTCAGAGAGATCTACCCTGAGACATTCTACAGATCGCTTGTCGTCACAGAAAACAGCAAGGTATTAGCTTGTCCTGACTTTAAAAGTTTCAATCTTTTCTTCGATTGCCTATGTTGTTTTAAGCTGACTATGCTTGTTATTGACTCTTTGCTTTTTCTTGTGTGTAGGTTGATAAGATATGGAAAGATTTGGAAGGTTACAAGAAGAAGCTTGCGCGTGCAGAAGCAATCTTTGCAACGACTAATAACCGACCCACGAACAAAACCGGCTTTCTTGGGCTATTTGGGAAGCAAGTAGACAGCATTGAGTATTACACCAAGCTGATCAGCGAGTCCGTAGCCAAGCTAGAAGCAGAGCAGAAAGCGGTTCTTGCTGAGAAGCAGCAAACCGCAGCAGTTGTTTTCTTCACGAACCGAGTCACTGCAGCTTCAGCAGCTCAGTCTCTACACTGCCAGATGGTTGATAAATGGACAGTCACTGAAGCTCCTGAGCCTCGCCAGCTCATCTGGAAGAATCTCAAGATCAAGCTGTTCAGTAGAATTATCCGGCAGTACGTGATCTACTTCATTGTTGCAGTCACCATTCTGTTTTACATGATCCCGATCACGTTCGTCTCTGCAATCACCACTCTTAAGAATCTCCAGAAGATTATTCCTTTCATAAAGCCGGTTGTGAAGATAACCTTCATCAGAACCATTCTTGAGTCTTACCTTCCTCAGATTGCCCTCATCGTCTTCTTGATGCTGTTGCCTAAGTTTCTCATGTTCCTCTCCAAAGCCGAAGGGATTCCTTCGCAGAGCCACGCCATTAGAGCTGCCTCTGGCAAGTACTTTTACTTCTCGGTCTTGAATGTCTTCATCGGTGTAACCCTTGCAGGGACTTTGTTCGACACACTGAAGGAACTTGAAAAGGATCCCAACTCCATCGTTACCGTTTTGGCTACTAGCCTCCCTAAGAGCGCGACTTTCTTCTTGACCTACGTTGCTCTCAAGTGAGCTCTCCTCCCTCTTGACTTGTTTAAACATTATACATTGCTCGTTTGGTTATGTTTTTGAATCTTTTTAACTTGCAGATTCTTTGTCGGTTATGGCCTCGAGCTGTCTCGGATCGTACCTTTGATAATATTCCATTTGAAGAAGAAGTATCTCTGCAAAACCGAAGCAGAGGTCAAAGAAGCTTGGTACCCAGGAGACTTGAGCTACGCCACTAGGGTTCCCAGTGACATGCTCATCCTCACGATCACCTTCTGCTATTCCGTAATCGCTCCTCTAATCCTCGTGTTCGCTGTCATCTACTTCGGTTTAGGGTGGCTCATCCTCAGGAATCAGGTCAGATTTTCTCCATGAAACACTTAGGGTTTAAGCACATAAATTAGGTGATCTTGATCTGTAAAAAACGTGATTCTGATCGGGTTTATAACGGGCTATGACAGGCGTTGAAAGTGTACGTTCCATCATACGAGAGCTACGGAAGGATGTGGCCGCATATTCACACCCGCATACTAGCGGCATTGTTTCTATTCCAAGTGGTTATGTTTGGTTACTTGGGAGCCAAGATATTCGTTTGGGCGATCCTCGTGGTTCCTCTGGTCGTCATTACTCTCGTTTTCGGGTACGTTTGCCGCCAGAAATTCTACAAAGGGTTCCAACACACAGCGCTCGAGGTGGCTTGCCGTGAGCTGAAGCAGAGTCCGGACTTGGAGGAGATTTTCAGATCATACATTCCGCATAGCTTGAGCTCTCACAAACCAGAAGATCACCAGTTTAAAGGCGCAATGTCTCGTTACCAAGACTATGCTGCAATATCTGCCGCTTAAGATTTGAATCCAATCCCTCATTTGTCTTCATAGATTTGTTTTTTGTTGACTTTTTTAGATGTTTTTTTTATTGGTGTGTGTGTGATTTTAGGGTTTGTTTTAGGGTCTTCTTTGTGTATGTGTTGTTTGGTTGTTGTAACTTGTAACTTTGTAAGCTACCTTTTTCAATCATCAACATGAAGCTGTCTTCATCCAAATGTTGAAATGTTCTAATCAAACTCCCAAAAGATATAAGAAAAAAATATTTCTTGGGATATTTTGTTTGAAAATTTATGATTGAATAGGAATGTTCTCCACCCTGGATCATGTGGGTCTTATGGAAGAACAGGAATGCGATGTTATTTGAGGAAGCTGGAGGCAGAACCAACTCGGAATACAGAGATGATATTTCAAGGGAGACCTCTGGATAATATGGTAGATTGAAATGCAACATAGGTTTTCTCATGGTCCAAGGCGAAGGCCATCTCGGGTGCCTTCTTGGGTGCTACGTGATGCAGCAGGCACTGTGATATGTCATAGTAGGAGAGAGCCTTCTCTCATGTTTCGATGCAAATATCAGCTGTTGGGGAATGGGCACTTCAGAGTATACAAGACCTGAGATATCAACATGTTACCTTCGCAAGGACCACAATGGAAATCATTAAAGCATTGTATGAACCACAACGTTGCATTCCGTTGTTGGTGGGGCTTCCGAAATCTTAAAGAGTGTCATATTGGGAGACATATTGCATTCTTATGTCGCTCGAGGTGAACCGAAGATAAGACTCTACAGATTCGCAGCAGCTAAAAGACTGTAAAAGCATACACAAACGAGAAGCAATATTCTGAATTCTGAATTCACCTAGCAACGTAAGCAAATAGAAAGAAGAAGAATTAGACACCTTGTAGTGGTCACCACCGCCTGTAGCAAACCTTTCTCTCCTTAGGTTAAACATCCATGGAGAATATCTGCAACCCTTCATGCTTATCCCAAACGGGTTTCTCCGCAATTATCTTTCGTATTCCTATGAGATTGTTTGAGAATGCTCGATCTGGGCTAAAATACTAGAGAATGACAAAAAGGAAGGACTAAGGAGGACCAAGAGGATTAGAGAGTGTGAGCATTTGTGACCCATGTCTAGTTTGAGAATAAGATAACATGTGTCCTCTAGCATGTGTGACTCATTTCTAGTTTGTAAATGAGATAACTAACAGTCTTGTTGTCTTCGCTCTCCCCTAATCTTTGTAAAGTTCCACATGGACTAAAGCTAAGTTTTCAGACCTTTCCGTGTTTGTTTAATTAAGACCACAGACACTCTCCTAACCTTGAAATCTCCTGTTTCAATCCAAACAGAGGATTTGTGCACTCAAAAACAGAGGACTTGTATACAATCAGGTGCATGCTTCTTCGAAGAGATCGGCTCCTTTTAGCAAAAAGCGATGTGTGTTCTTGCAGGGAAATATTTTCAGAGGACCAAGTTCAATTACGACTGGTCTAACTCCTAAATAATCAATAGTCAATACCATTAGATAAATCCAGTTGTTGTCTAAAACTCGCACGTAGGATTTTATGTTCTAGATGGTGAAATGTTGTTGGTCGTTTGTTGTGTTAACCTCTCCCTCCACCTGAATCTTTCTCGACAAAAGGCTGATAACTTTCTCTTTCATTCTTCAAACCCATCTTCATCTTCTTCTCAAACAGACATAACAGCTCTGATATCTGAACAACAAGATCACTCCATCCCACCATATACTTCTCACTTATCACTTTGTTTGATTTTTTTAGTTTACTTATTCCTACCTAGTCTACTATACCACATGCATGTTGTTTATATTTCATTTCATAAGCAAAGTGGTGCAAATGGTTGTTTATACAGCGGAACAAAATCTAGCTGAATTGATGATTAATTCCATTTCCACCTTATTCTTCTAAAATTATACTTTTTGGGTGGAATTGGTGGGACCCAAATTTTGGGTGAAAAATTGCTTTCTTCTGCTGAAATTTGGTCCTCAACACAAATGAAGAGGAATAGACCAGCGTAACACTCATTTTCCTATTCCTCTAACTGTCATTATTCCACTAATTTATTTCAATTCCTCTTATTCTACTTATTCCTCTAACACACAACCATTTGCACCCAAAGTCAGTTAAATTATTTAAAACATAATCTCTACTTCATCATTTTTCTTCATGAAGACTTCAAATATATACTAAGACCCAGACCTCCAAAATAAATCGCTCTAATGCCATCATGCTGAACTTTAACAACTAAATAATCTATAGTCAAATACCATTAGCTAAAACGTTGTCCGGTCCTTTAAAATGTTGGGCTGTCGTTTAGATTGAAGGAGTAAAAGGAATTTCCCAAAAGAGAAGTCTCCTTTAAATTTGAGGTTTCTACTTTCTAGATTATATTTTCGGAATTGGAAGTTTATAAGTTTCGGAAAGTGATTTTAAACGTAAATATTTATATTTGTATTTACGTATCTTAATTAAAATTTGCATTACAAAAACCTACGATTTTTTTTTTTTTTTTCTTTTTTCTTTCTCAAAACGTAAAATATATCCATTTATTTGAAGGTTTATATATCATTTGGTCGCTGAATTCATCCTCTTTTTGCCACATGTTCTTTATCATTGATTTCTCCCTTTCTCCACAAAGGTAAATCAGTAAATGAAACCAAATTGTCCTATCTGGCTATATCGTACATTAGTCTGCCTCAAAACTCTCGATTATTCATATATAACTCCAATTTTAGTTCGTTGTTCTCCAGACCCCTTAATAAATTTTATACTCTCTTTCTCCATGTATCTTGATCAAGATCCTTTTCAAATTTGTACTGACCGGTTGTGTTTGCTTCTAGATGGAGATACTTGGATCTTTAGATCATTTGTTCAAAGCTTTTGAGAGAAAAGATTATTAAGTTTTACTAGACTTTTTTTACTTCAATTCATAAGTACTATTTGCAACAACAATCAACAAATTTTGCAAGCTTTAGGACCTGCCTCTAGGACAAGGTTGAAGTCGACTGATAGATCACGGATCTATCAAAAGGGATAAAGAAGATAAATGAAGAGATAGAGATAGAGATGAGATTCAGAAGAGCTTGAGGAGAGAAGAGAGAAAGATGAAAGAAGAATAATAAATGGAGATAAGGAGACAGAAATAGAAAGAGGCGTAGATAACGAGAAAGATTTATTACTAACTAGAAATGTAACTCGCGCTATGCGACGGGAGTATTTAAATATATTTTGGTCCCGCGAAATATTCAAGAAAACGAATAAATGGAATGGAAATAAATTTGTATCTCATAAGCTATAAATCGGTTTTGGCCCCGTCGATAAAGGAGAAGGAATGTCTTCAGGGGCACGAACCGGCTTCACCCACCGGCCGGTCTGTTTGTTGAGGATGAGACCTTTATGTGCCACTTGGTACCAATACTCAGGTATTCTTAGATGATCCAACAACATATCTGTGCTCTTGTTCACAGACGCAACGTCTCTCCTGGCATTAACCCTAAACCCTGATTTCTTGCGGTGGAAGCCATCCAAAACATGGAGATACACCTCAAGATTATGAGACCCTGCTAAGTCCGAGTCCTGTTTGATGTACGGCGAACTGAATACATCTAGCTTAAGCTGCGTTCCGACGTGTCTGTAGACCCAATTGAGCCTCGCCGTTATCGGGTTGAGTTTGTTTAAAACCTTGTTGAAAACGATACCAGGAAGCTTAGGGACAATGTCTTGCTTGTTCACCACACGTAACACCTTAACACCTAAACTGTTTAGCCTTTCCTTGAACGCCAAGTTACCTACTCTCGGCGCACCAAACGAGATCACAGAAACGTTACCAGATAACGCCGGAACATCTCTTGCGGCCTCGTAAGCGTTCATAAGCGCTAACGCGCCTCCAAGGCTATGGCCGGTGACGGTTAGGCTCACTTCTTCGCCTTTATCCTTAAAAAAATTCGCTAGCCGCTTCACTTCCTCCATTGTCTGCTCAGCTGCACTTACTTTATTGTACCTTGTGAGTTCGCTTTTAGATTTGTAGATGCTGAAGAACCCGCTCTGGACCTTGACTACGTTCTTGCCATGTTCACCTTCACAATCGAACGGCTCTTTACTCGTTCTAAGATCCATGAACCATTCCGTAGGAGTCACGGTTCCACGCCACGCCACAACAATGTCTCTCCGACCGATCCTCAACGACTCTCTGTCTCCACTCACAGCAACAAACCCCATCCAGTTCGAATCTTTGCTCCATGTCTCTCCCACAGCTGAGCTTAAGAACCACTGAGGAACATCAACATGAGACATGGCGTAGATGTATTTGGTTACCTTGTAACCATGTCTTGTTAAACCAAGCTCCTCAAATATTTTGTTCCTGTTGTATCTACTGCTTCCGCAGAATTCAGATAAAGGATCGAAATCAAGTGAATCGTAGATTGCTTCCACAAACTCTCCGTATTTGGTTATTTCTCTCCTCAGCCATGGATGCAGGGGATCAAGAAGATTCTCCCAATTTTTGGAACCGTGAAGCTCACGCCACATTTTGGATAAGTTTTCCCTTGGAGACGCAGCTGGAGTCATAAGATCGCCGCGGTCTAGGAAATCGGCGGCTGAGTACTTCGGAAGCTGAAGTAGATACGCCAGAGACTTTGTCGAGTCGTTGGTGATTTTGCAAATTTTCCGAGCTACTTGAGCTAATTCTTCTTCTTGATTTCGTGATTGAACTTGTGTGAGGCGTTTCTTGGTTGACAAGAAACCCGGAAGATGTGACCTGACCCGGATCTTGATAGACTTCCATGCCAGCTTCAGCTTCTGCTTCAATCTCCAGACCCGTTTTGTTCTTCTTCTTCTTAGCTTTCTCAATGGTGTTTTGACCAGCGACTTCTCCATTTCTGCGTTTATTGATCAGGTTGATGTTGATGTCGATGATGATGATAATGATGATAAAGCTTGTAATGTCTTGTAGCAAGAAGGATCGATGTGCTTTGGAATTGATCTATATTACTATAGGTAATATATATATGAAGAACTTGTATACGATCACACGCGCGTATGGAACTTCTGGGAAGGTCTCAAATGCATTGACGAAGAATACATGTTTGACCCGGTCCATTTTATCATTACACTGTTCGGTACTGAAGATGATTGCCGGTATAATTGTCGGTTCCCTTTGTAAAAGTGAGTAAGCGCAAGTCGTTGCTAATAGAATAAGAAAGCCGGTTCAGCTGAACCAGATCCAAGAACTATAAAATCAATTTAATTTTCTAAATCTTCTCTATGGTTTGGTCAAAGAAATAACAATACGCCATGTTGACAGTTTCTTACAATTTATTCTTTCGCAGCTTGAGGATATAATAATTACGGCTGCTCTATATACATTCAAGAAGAAGAGTCTACTGTGTCGGCTTTTGCGTTAGGTTATGCATATCCAGTTTTCCTCCTAACACGGGTCCACTTTTGATGATTTGCAACTTGAATGTAGATATTCGGTATTCCTAAATCTGGATAGGAACATGACATAAAAAGCACACAAATCTCATTATACATTGCATAAGAATAGGATTTCAGACCAACCGTTGTGACTTAATTGACCTTTGAATTTTCTTCTTATGGTAGTCATTATAATTGTTTCGACCGCAATTTTGGTATTAGTGTATGAAAAAAGCCACACTTTTTAATGTTATATTAATTAAAAATTGTTCGAAGAAAGCAAAGTAAGAAGAAAAAAACATTACATCTCAAATTTTTGTTGAATTGTCACACTGATAAACGCAGGACGACATCTCAAATTACACACTTTTCACAATCAAAACGCAAGTAAATGCAAACACAACACAACTAACAATCGACCTCTTAATTAACACCTCGTTCAATTTGTCTAACCAATACCAGAACATAAAGCCCACCAAGTATAAATGGACCTGCACAGAAGCCCAAATAAGAAAGGTTCACTATCTTTAGTAGAAAAGACATCTGCGGTGTGATAGGACACAACAGCCTTATCCAGAGTGAAAAACCGCCAATAGCCACTCGACAAGTCAGCAAGAAATAACCAAAACAGAATCCATTTCTGTGATCGCCAAAGCCACAAGATGATCCTTGGCTAAATTATTTTAAAGACAACTGATAAAATCGGTGCAAGAAAAAACGGATCGCACAAGAAAATAAAAAACTTTTTCGATTTAACTAAAACGTAAGAGTCGAAGAAAATGGCGAGCACTGTGATGATGACTACATTGCCTCAGTTCAATGGTCTTCGAGCTAACAAGATCTCTGCAGCTCCTGTTCAAGGCCTGGTTAGTTATTTTCATATCTCTCCTTTATCTTTTAGATTTTAAATATGTAATTTGATATTTTACACACTTAAGAAACGTACACACATCATCCAAATGTTATTTTGGGGGTCAATTTTATTTTTAATTCTTATCTGTTTTGTATTACTCGTCATCCTGAAAAAAATTAACTTATCTGTATCAAATTGCAAAGTCAATTAGTTATAAAATAGTTTAATTGTCCCAGGCAACTGTTCAGCCGATGAGACGCAAGGGAAATGGAGCTTTGGGTGCAAAGTGCGGCGACTTCATTGGTTCATCAACAAATCTGGTAATTTAAAAAGAAAAATTCAAATGAACATTAATCAAGTTTAACCAATAACTTATACTTAAAATTAGATAATGGTAACGTCGACGACCCTGATGCTGTTCGCGGGGAGGTTCGGGCTAGCACCATCAGCAAATAGGAAGGCGACAGCTGGACTAAAGTTGGAGGCACGTGACTCGGGTCTTCAAACGGGTGACCCAGCCGGGTTCACGCTCGCGGACACGTTGGCATGTGGCACCGTTGGTCATATCATCGGCGTCGGAGTTGTCCTTGGTCTCAAAAACGTCGGTGCTATTTAAACTTGTTTATTTGCATTTGTGAAATTGTAGATTTTCATAACAAAAATTCTCAAGAACCTGAGGGGAGATCTAATGGATTTTACAACTCTTATGTTTATAATGTTTGTTGTTTCGCATTATATTCTCTTTAATGTGTGTGTGTTTTTTTTTTTCGACCTGATTACATCTTGATTTTAAGTCAGGATTTATAATTTAGTGTCACTTTTGAAAATAAATAAAATTAGATAATGTCACCATTATAAATCAATTTTTTAATATATACGTTATTCTAAATTTAATAACTGAATAATAATCATGATTCAAATAAAACTTAGTTAAGAACATGTTAAGAAACAAATTGCTTCTCGATTCATTTAAACCACAATGCTAGTCAAAATCAGAACGATATTTTTTTATCCTCAATAACACGAATTTTTTTTATATTAATTTGATTGTTCTTTCTGACATTTTACTTTCAAGCAAATATCACATTTCTTTCTTTTTTTCATAAGAATTAAGTTTTTTAATTATTTGTTATTCTTTTTTATTTTCTGATGTTTATTGTTCTTTCTTATGGTTTTTTCTTTTTTTTTCCACAAGGATTAACATTTTATTTGCCTTTTTATCTTTTTATTTATCCTTTTTTAATTAGCAAAAATTATTATCATTTTCTTTCATGATACATGTCACGATCTTACTATGTTCAAAGTTAATAATAACATATGTCGCGATCAGATGAATTATAAAAATCCTATATGTCAAACTCTCAAATAATTATAGATATTTATATATTTTCTATTATTAACTAATTTTTGTTTTTGTTATTTAGATATTATAAATTTATTTTTTATGACTTATAACTTAGAAGAACAAGAATTGAATATATAAGGGAAATATAATATAATATAACTTAGGGAGAGAGTTGGTTTAATATTTTAAAAACTTTTCTAATTTGAAAACTAACTCTTGTTTTTAAAACTTTGAAAATAACCTTTTTAACAAGTCAAAAGACAATAAAACCATTATCAATTTTTAGAATTAATAATTAGAAAAAAAAATTTATTTTTTAATTAAGATATACAATATCTTACATATTAAATCATAGTTTATATTTTAAATATATTAAAAAATAGATTATCTTTAAACAAAAAATAGTTTAATAGATATTTATATTTGAATATAACATATTATTTTCAAAATATATTCATGTTTATCATCAATATCAAACAACCTCTATAAATAACAACGGATATGCATTATTTATCTATCATATAGTGTAAATTTCAAATCAGATATTCAGAATATATTTTTTTATTATTGAAGATTTTTTTAGATGATATTTTTCCGGATTTTTCGATACCAATTTGGAATATGCGACACAATAGTTTTTTCTTTTTCTTTTCAGTTTAACTGATTTTAGGATTATCTCAATTATTTTCTTTTTCAACTGAAATAATTTTAAAACAATATAAATGAATTTTAAAAAAAATTGTATGTCTGAAAAAATTGAGGATATTTTGATAATTTTGAATATCAATAAAATTAGTTTTTCAACATTTTTAAAAAGAGGTTAGTTTTCAAAATATTTTTAATTTGGATACTATTGGTCCAAATTTCCTCTAACGGTTATAACCTATAAGAACAAGAATTAAGGGAAATTTGATCAAAACTAAATTGAACCCGACAAATGGTGCTTTGTTTTACAATATTTTGAATAAAATAAAGTTTGTCTCGCAAGAAGATAAAAAAAAAGAAACATCCACTTGCAAAAAAAAAAAAAAAAATCCACTTAACATTTCTTTTTGGACTAGAGTTTTGTAGCCCATTTTGATTTTTGGTCAATTATTCTTTGTTTTGAAGTTAACCAAAATTATAATTGGAGTTACAGCCTTAAGTTTAATCAAAGTGAGAGAATGCCATTCATTCAATGAAAAATTGTGAATGTATCCAAAAAAAAGCTTTCCTTGTCATTTTACTCAATTTGTTTTGACTTTGGTCATCTTTCAATGTAATTAAAAATTCATATTAAATTTTTTTAGAAGTGACAAAATTTCTAAATTTTTTTAAAATGATCTAAAGATGGTTTAAAATATTTGAACATTTTTAAAATTATTTTTCATGTTTAAAAAATTATTTGAAGTTTGGTTATACCAATTTCTAAACTTAAAGTGCGATTTCTATTTTTTTTCGCTTGAGACATATCTGGTTGGCGAGGAAACGAATTCCATGGAGACTTAGTGTAACATACAGTCCGGGATTACGCGTACAAAAAAAAAAAAAATTTATGTGTTGTTGGGAGAAAAAAAGACAGCAGTTAGTGTCAGTTAACACTTAACAGTTAGAAATTTGAAAAAGCAGCCAATGAAATTGAAAAAATCTTCAACTTTCAAATTTCAGCAATTTAACCACCAACTTTGACGTGAACATTTTTAACCACCAACGTGGTCACCCACCACAGTTGACTTGGACAACCGTATCAAGAAAAGACTCACTAAATTCTTTCTTGTTTATTAATTAGTGCAGTGTGGACAAGGCTAGTGATGGATTAGTCGATGATCCCAAATTTATATTGCGATTTATAGGTTAAAAATTTGTATTATAATTGTTGTCCTCTAACAATTCGATCGATCGAATGTGTGAATGTGTCATAAACGATAAAAAATTTGTTGTAATAACTATTCTTGATTTTCTTGAATATACAACGACGAGAAGAGAGCACAACAAATCAGGAGAAAAAGAAAAAAATTGGTCATGGCATGTGATCAGCAAGATTGGGTTAAATTCAACATTTTCCGCCACGAACTTCTCTTAGTTTTTTTTAAGCACTGATCATATTTAATTGAAAGCAGTACTTAAGTAGCGTATAATATGCTCGTCTTAACATCATCGGGTTAATGGAATAACAGAAACGTACATCCAAAAATTAACTCACTAGATCTAGTTCTTTCAACCATTTTGATCACTTATGATCACGATGACTACTCTCATTTAGAGTAAGACAGGTAAAGTTCTTAAGATATAATCGCATCGTGGTGTACTGTCATTCTCAATTATTTTTAAAATGCTAGATCTTTCATATAAGAGATATTTTAAGGAAAAAAAAAAAAAAAAACTGGCATACCTACAATAATAATCTATCGAAAACCATCCATATATTCTGTAATAAAAATTCATAATTATTTACTGATTTGTTTCTAAATATAGTTAGTTAGCTAATATACCCGATTTGTTTTTTGGCTATTCAAATTAGGGAATATTTAAATAAGTAGTAGAAAAAGTAGCGATTTGTTACTTATTTGTATGATGAATCCTTTTGACTTTTTGCGTCTCTCTCCTCCATAGATTATGGATTTTCATTGGAGGCTGTAAGCAGTGACGCATCGTTTTTTCTCCTTCAAAATCTCAATCTCTCTTAAGCGAGTGAAAGAGAGAAAGAGAGAAAGAGAGGCATATTTTTGGTTCTCCGGTCAAATGAGTTCTTAAGATTCCGGTTTACATCTTCCTGATTTCCTCCAAATCTCCGGCGAAAAATCTCTCGCGTCTCTTTGACTACCGAGGTTTCGTTTTCTCCATTTTGTCTGCGTTTTTAGTTTTTTACCCATAAAGCGGGAGAGAAGTCTGCAGCAGTAAATCTTAATCGAATCGATTTCGTGCTGGTTACGGCGATTTCTTCTTAATGCTGTTCGTTTCATCGTAGACTAAAGCCAGAGAGAAAAGCATTTTCGGCTTCTATTTTTTATTATTGTTTTATGAGGATAGAAAGTTAGAGGGGTTATCGTCTTCGATTGATGATATTTCTTTCTCCTTAGNCGAGAATCTATGGTTAAAGCTTTTTTTTTTTTTTTTTTTTAATATTGTAGGCGGAGCTAACTTTTGGTGCTTGTCTCTGTTCTCCCTTTTTAATTATCCACGAAAATGATAAAAGCTTTTCCACCTTTATTTTTTCTGCGAATATCTGATAATAAACTATCCACAACTTTTTCGTTTTTTCCCCTCAATTTCGTCTCATCGAGTACATAATCACATGACAATTGATTTCTTTTTTCCTGTGACAGTTGGAATTCTCAGTTGTCAAAATTATTATGTTTCTTTCTTTGTTGCAGATTAGAGGATTGTTTGGAACTTGTGATGTGTAGTATCTGAGTGGATAAACTTGGAAGCAGGGGATCTTTTTTTAACTGAGGAAGAAGATGGGTTTTGAGCCGTTGGAGTGGTACTGCAAGCCGGTGCCGAATGGCGTGTGGACAAAAATGGTGGATTATGCATTTGGTGCATACACGCCATGTGCTATTGACTCTTTTGTGCTTGGTATCTCTCATCTGGTTCTGTTGATTCTGTGCCTTTACCGCCTTTGGCTTACCCTAAAGGATCACAGAGTGCATAAGTTCTGCTTGAGGTCAAAATGGTATACCTATTTGCTGGCTCTGTTGGCTGCTTACAGTACTGCGGAGCCTTTGTTTAGATTGGTCATGGGGGTCTCAATCTTGGATTTGGATGGAGCTGGGTTTCCTCCGTATGAGGTGTGTCATCACTTGCTTTTTATACGCTTTTGCTTTTTGTTGTTGTTCTGTATGTTTTGCCTGAGAGATACTGTTGTTTTGTGCTTTCTTTGGCAGGCGTTCATGTTGGCCCTTGAAGCTTTTGCTTGGGGTTCTGCATTGGCCATGACTGTTGTTGAAACTAAAACATATATCCACGAACTTCGTTGGTATGTCAGATTTGCTGTCATTTATGCTCTTGTGGGAGATATGGTGTTGTTAAATCTTGTTCTCTCAGTCAAGGAGTACTATGGCAGGTTGGTAATTTTTCAGTCTCTATGTTTATGCTTCAGTGCCCTGGTCTGGCAGGATGAATTGATTTGCTTCATGTTTTGATTTTTTATTTTTTTTTTATTTTTTGGGATTCTTTTGCAGTTTCGAACTGTATCTTTACATAAGCGAGGTGGCAGTTCAGGTTTTCACTTTGAGACTCCTTTTTGCATTTTTACACTTCTTTTTACCGTGTGCTGTATCTAAATCAGATTGTAGATGATGCAATTGTCTTCTGATAATGACGTAGAGGGTGGCTTTTGGATCCAGGTTGCATTTGGAACTCTCTTGTTTGTGTATTTCCCTAATCTGGATCCTTACCCTGGTTACACACCAGTGGGGACAGAGACCTCGGAGGATTACGAGTATGAAGAGCTTCCTGGAGGAGAACAGATATGTCCTGAGAGGCATGCGAATTTATTTGACAGTATGTCATACGTACTTCTCATTCCCGTTGTGTGGATTTGGTTACGTATATTCTTTTCTCTTTTCTTGTGAAACTCACCACAGCATCTCTGATCTCTCCTCTGTACTTGCTACCTATATGAGTTGGTATTTCTATTCATAGCTTAAACATTTCTCGAATCTTTGAATTTCTTTTGTACTGTGAACATAAAAGTGTTTCTGTATTTAGCACAATGAGTTGTCTATAGTCTCTTGAGTTTATTTTTGACTTATCCTCCAGTTCTCCCTAGAAACGAACATAGGAAACTGGATTGTGACTGTGAGACCGAAGTCTTTGTTTAGTGATCATCACTTTGACCAAGCTGCAACATTTTGTATAGTAGATTCTGCAACATTTGTTGAACTTTGGCTATTAAGTACCTTCTTACCAATTTCTTTATCTCCTCAGGAATCTTCTTCTCATGGTTGAATCCATTAATGATTCTGGGATCGAAACGGCCTCTCACGGAGAAGGATGTGTGGCATCTGGATACTTGGGATCGTACTGAAACTCTCATGAGGAGGTCTTTTGAATCTTTGATAAATAATAACTGTTCTCATACTGTCTATAACTGGCTTGGTTGCGTGATATATTGTTATCTCTCTTTTTAGCTTCCGGAGGTCCTGGGAGAAGGAACTAGAAAAGCCCAAACCGTGGCTCTTGAGAGCACTGAACAACAGCCTTGGAGGAAGGTAAAGAGAAACATCTTCGGAGACATGTGTTCTCTTCTCTTCGGAATATAGATTGATTGTTTTGGCTTTAACATGATGTGTGATCTTTTTAAAAAATAAATATCTGGTTGTAATAGTATATGCATTATGAATAACTAGTTATGGCATACGCATTATATATATTATATCCTTATGGACTGTGTCTTATGGAAGCCTGTTTCTGCATTTTGTAGGTTTTGGTGGGGTGGGTTTTGGAAGGTACTTCTGTTTATTTGTTAATATTGATGGCTTCGGAGGTCTTATATTTCCTAAATGGTGTGTTTTGTAAATGGTTAATCAAGTGTTTTGACATATTCATCTAAATTGTATCACAGATTGGGAATGACTGTTCACAATTCGTGGGGCCTCTTCTTCTGAATGAGCTCTTAAAGGTTTGTTCCTTTCCCCCTTTTTGTGCCCAATGCACGCCGTGCTTGAACCTATTGAAGACAATTATTTGTAAATTTTCCATTCGCATTGATTGCTGAGATGGATCCATATTCCTACTAGCCAGAGTTAATGTTTAAATTCAAAATCGTATAATCATTTGGAATTATTCTCTGAAGATGTCTCACAATGTGGTCTCAAAATTTTCTGCAGTCAATGCAACTTAATGAACCAGCCTGGATTGGTTACATCTATGCAATCTCAATCTTTGTTGGAGTGGTATGCAAAACATTCCCTTTTCTCCTCTGCCTATTTTAGTCACTTGCATGGGCTTCAGAGGACATATATATGCATCCTCAATCTTCGTTGGAGTAATATGAAACAAACTCTCTTGCCTCTCTTTCTAGGACTTCGTGAAATTCTTGATCTATAGTAGATGCTACGGATTGTAGCACAAGTTTTACTTTTATAAGCTGGGTGTAATCTTCGCTGATTTCATGTGTATTATACCTGATGCTAATCTTGGAGGTTGTTGTCTTTGTACTTTTAATACTATTGCATGTTGAAGGGGTTTTGTTAATGTAGTTTAGGATAAGACTTTGACCAAGGGATTCCTTGAGCGCTTGATGTTGATGTTGACATTTTCAGGTACTGGGGGTTCTATGTGAAGCTCAATATTTCCAAAATGTGATGCGTGTTGGTTACCGGCTAAGGTCTGCACTGGTAAGCTGGAGTTTCACGTCAATTATCTTTTGCTACTTAATTTTTGTTTGCTCTGTTTCTCTTGGATTGATACAAAATCTCTGCTGATATGTTTGTTGAAAGCTATAGCAGATGCTTTTAGATTATTATTTCCTGTTAATGACCTCCTCCCTTGATAGATTGCTGCTGTGTTCCGAAAATCGCTGAGGCTAACTAATGAGGGCCGGAAGAAGTTTCAAACAGGAAAAATAACAAACTTAATGACGACCGATGCAGAGTCGCTACAGGTGTATATCTTTTTTACCTTTTCCCTCTGTAGCTTTTTCTGTGTATTTTTACCTCAGAGTATGAGTCTAAATTGCAATTTATCAAGATCATCCTTTACCTGCAAGTAATAGACTGAATCTGATTAGCTAATTCTAAGATCAAGGTTTTTATAAATTGTATCCAGCTGTTAGGTATCCTAAATTTTCTCCTGTCTGTGACAGCAAATTTGCCAATCACTTCATACCATGTGGTCGGCGCCATTTCGTATAATTGTAGCACTGGTTCTCCTCTATCAACAATTGGGTGTTGCCTCGCTCATTGGCGCAGTGCTTTTGGTCCTAATGTTCCCTATACAGGTACGTAAATCTTTATAACTCCTTTTGCTCTTTCCTCTGTAAGTTGTTTTTTTCTTTACTGCTTATCCTCATCTGTATGCTGATTGTTCCTGCCTCGCTCTCCTCAACCTCGACTGCCTTTCAATTCAATGACAATGGTTCATATTTCTTTTATTTTTGTTGAAACAGACTGTTATTATAAGCAAAACGCAGAAGTTAACAAAAGAAGGGTTGCAGCGCACTGACAAGAGAATTGGCTTAATGAATGAGGTTTTAGCTGCAATGGATACAGTGAAGTACGATACTTTCTGGAATCTGACTTTACATTATGCATGATTGGAAGATTGAGGCAATGTTTGACTCACTAAACCAAATTGATGTAGGTGTTATGCTTGGGAAAACAGTTTTCAGTCCAAGGTTCAAATTGTTCGTGATGATGAATTATCTTGGTTCCGCAAAGCACAACTCCTGTCAGCGGTATGGCTTAACTGCAGTGACTGTTATATTGATTGTTTGCATGATGTGCATAATTAATTTGGTCATTTATTTGTCACTTTCCTTACGATAGGCATGTATACAATGAAAAATCAAAGCTGCTCGTCTGTTAAATCCCTTTGACCATTTTGATACGAGTACCCTTCAGGATATGTTTATGGCATTTGCTGCACTTATTTCTAGTTCATTGAACATTGTTTCAGTTTCTGTGGCCATGTGCAGCGGCACTCATGCACAATCTCTTACATGAATTGCATTACTGTATCTCAATTTTTGTCTTTTCATGATTAATTTCTAACTCATTCTTGGTCTTCCATTTGTTATGCAGTTCAATATGTTCATACTAAACAGCATTCCTGTTCTCGTGACTGTTGTTTCATTTGGTGTGTTCTCATTGCTTGGAGGAGATTTGACACCTGCAAGAGCGTTTACGTCACTTTCTCTTTTTTCTGTGCTTCGGTTCCCTTTATTCATGCTCCCAAACATTATAACTCAGGTGATTACTGGAAAAGTTTCTTGCATCATGTTTTCATTGATGCTGAATAACGTGGCATAATTGCTCCTAATTGCTGCTTTATTTTCCGTTCCTGCCTCTTTTACTAGACCAGTCATTGTCATAACCTTTTTTTTAGATGCTTACAAGGCTTTACTTTTGTAGGTGGTAAACGCAAATGTATCTTTAAACCGTTTGGAGGAGGTATTATCGACGGAAGAGAGAGTTCTCCTACCAAATCCTCCCATAGTTCCTGGACAGCCAGCCATCTCAATAAGGAATGGATACTTCTCCTGGGATTCAAAGGTCTCGTTTGTTTATTTATGCCATATCCTCTACTTTTTTTTTTACTTTCTCTCATTACATACATACAGTCAAAATATGAAATAACTAGCCAGCGATATACATATGCAGGCAGATAGGCCGACCTTGTCAAATATCAACTTGGATGTACCTCTTGGCAGCCTAGTTGCAGTGGTTGGCAGTACAGGAGAAGGAAAAACCTCTTTGATATCTGCTATGCTTAGTGAACTTCCTGCAATATCTGATGCAACAGTTACTCTTAGAGGATCAGTTGCTTATGTTCCACAAGTTTCATGGATCTTTAACGCAACAGTAAGTTCTTATATGCTTCTGTTTTCGTAGTATGGTTCTCACTGCGAAGTTTTCGAATTCTCCTCTTGTCAAAATATCAAGTTTGCTATATATTACATGTTTTCTATATAATGGTAGATGCTTTTGGATACTTCCGCTTGCAGAATCTAAATAGTTTCACCAGGATTTGATCTGAAGCGATTCTGAGCTGATTGTTATTTTCGTTGTGTAGGTACGTGACAATATATTGTTTGGTGCTCCTTTTGACCTAGAAAAATATGAAAGGGTGATTGATGTGACTGCACTGAGGCATGACCTTGAGCTACTGCCTGTAAGTTTTGTGGAGAATTCATTTGCTATGTCCATTAAAATTTCGTTAAGTAAAACTTCGTTTAAATTTTGTTGGTGCAATGGAAAAATCGAGTAAACTGAATTGCATCACTTACCGTTGATGGCATGAACGTCACTTTTCTAGTTCTCGTGTATCTAATTTTGTTTCCTCTTCGTTCTCTTGATTTATAGGGTGGTGATCTCACAGAGATTGGAGAAAGGGGTGTTAACATCAGTGGGGGACAAAAGCAGCGGGTTTCTATGGCTAGGGCCGTCTACTCAAATTCAGATGTGTGCATATTGGATGACCCATTAAGTGCCCTTGATGCGCATGTTGGTCAGCAGGTAAACTAGCCATTGGCTCTTTTGGATAGGTTGTATTTTTTCTTTTTCAGTTTTGCAAATCTTAGACTCTATAACGTTTTGTTTTCCTCGTTCTGCATGGATATTCTGCTTCTTGTTTGCTACAGATCTCTCCCCTATAACTGCTTTTGAGCAAACTTTGTTATCTGATGTTCGAAACTGGCTGTTATAGGTTTTTGAGAAATGCATAAAAAGAGAACTAGGGCAGAAAACGAGAGTTCTTGTTACAAACCAGCTACACTTCCTATCACAAGTGGATAAAATTCTACTTGTCCATGAGGGTACAGTAAAAGAGGAAGGAACATATGAAGAATTATGTCATAGTGGCCCATTGTTCCAGAGGTTAATGGAAAATGCAGGGAAGGTTGAAGAATATTCAGAAGAAAATGGAGAACCTGAAGTAGATCAAACGTCTGTAAAACCAGTTGAGAACGGCAACACTAATAATGTGCAGAAGGATGGAGTCGAGACAAAGAAACCCAACGAAGGAAAATCTGTGCTTGTCAAACGAGAGGAACGTGAAACTGGAGTTGTGAGTTGGAAAGTTCTGAAAAGGTAAGTTGGCTTTCGGATTTTTGATCTTTACCATGTGCGGCATTCGTTTTAAGAATTGAAATATCTGTAAATAAATACCTTTTGGTTCTGCAAAATGTCAATTCATCTTTGGTCTTCTTCTACTACAAAACGGACATATATTGTTGGACTCTTTTTGTTCATGTTTCCTTGCTAAGCTTCATATTTGAAGGCAATTGTAATGACTATTGACTAGTGGGGTGTAACCATGTTCCAGGTACCAGGATGCACTTGGAGGTGGATGGGTAGTGATGATGCTAGTTATTTGCTACGTCTTGACTCAAGTATTTCGAGTTTCAAGCAGCACTTGGCTGAGTGAGTGGACTGATGCAGGAACTCCAAAGAGTCATGGACCCCTCTTTTATAATATTATCTATGCGGTTCTTTCGTTTGCACAGGTATGAGTTGCATTTGGTAAATGATTGAGTCCGTATCTTGATGACTCATGATCGCTTAATAAGAACTTAAAGGCAGATGAGCTAAGAAATAATGTACAGGATGTTTCTTCTGCGTCAGCTTACTGAGAAACCAAAATGGAGAAGAAAAGTATATTGAAAGCAAAACTTTTTTGCTAAGACTTGTTTCTTCTTGGTTTCAGGTCGGTGTGACGTTGATCAATTCATATTGGTTGATTATGGCCAGTCTTTATGCGGCTAAAAAGATGCATGATGCTATGCTTGGTTCCATACTACGGGCTCCAATGGTCTTCTTTCAAACCAATCCATTAGGACGGATAATCAATCGATTCGCAAAAGATATGGGTGATATTGATCGAACAGTGGCCGTCTTCGCAAACATGTTTATGGGTTCAATCGCACAGCTTCTTTCAACTATTATTTTGATTGGCATTGTTAGCACTCTGTCCCTGTGGGCCATCATGCCCCTCCTGGTCGGGTTTTATGGAGCCTATCTCTATTACCAGGTAACATACTACGCAGTGCTTCCTCAATACGTAAGCTTTCAGAGAACACAGGTCGAGATATAGAAAACTGGAACCAAAAGGAATCCTGATAGTGTTTAGTCTTCTATTTTACTCTGCATTACTCACATGAAACTTCGATTTTTTATGAGTATAAGAATTTGCCGTCTTTAATTTTTTAATTCTGTACTCTTAGCTGTCTGCGAAAAAGTCTCAACATATATGTTGTGTGCTAACCTATTCTTTCCTTATCGTAGAACACATCTCGTGAAGTTAAGCGTATGGACTCCGTTTCAAGATCGCCCGTTTATGCTCAATTTGGAGAGGCATTGAATGGACTAGCAAGTATTCGTGCTTATAAAGCATATGACCGGATGGCTGAAATTAATGGAAGATCAATGGATAATAACATCAGATTCACGCTTGTAAACATGGGTGCAAATCGATGGCTGGGAATCCGTTTGGAAGTTCTTGGAGGTCTCATGGTTTGGTTGACTGCGTCATTAGCCGTAATGCAGAATGGAAAGGCAGAGAACCAACAAGCATTTGCATCTACGATGGGTTTGCTTCTCAGTTATGCTTTAAGTATCACCAGCTCTTTGACAGCTGTACTGAGGCTCGCGAGTCTAGCTGAGAATAGTTTAAACTCGGTTGAGCGTGTTGGAAACTATATCGAGATACCATCAGAGGCTCCATTGGTCATTGAAAACAACCGTCCACCTCCCGGATGGCCATCATCTGGATCCATAAAATTCGAAGATGTTGTTCTTCGTTACCGCCCTGAGTTACCTGCTGTGCTTCATGGGGTTTCGTTCTTCATTTCTCCAATGGATAAGGTGGGCATTGTTGGAAGGACAGGCGCCGGGAAATCAAGCCTCTTGAATGCCTTATTCCGGATTGTGGAGCTGGAGAAAGGAAGGATCTTGGTCGATGAATGCGACATTGGAAAATTTGGACTGATGGACCTACGTAAAGTGCTCGGAATTATACCACAAGCGCCAGTTCTTTTCTCAGGTACGTGACGTCGCGCACATCTTCTGGTACTTTTTTAAAGTCAAAATAGCAATCACTATGCCAATAACTGATGGCGTCAATTTAATTAGGTACTGTGAGATTCAATCTTGACCCATTTAGTGAACACAATGACGCCGATCTTTGGGAGTCTCTTGAAAGGGCACACTTGAAAGATAACATACGCAGAAATCCTCTTGGTCTTGATGCCGAGGTACTTAATGTAACATTTCCTCTCTCGAAAAAGTCTCTTGTTTTCAGTAGTAACTCGGTCTTTTGGTCACTGGTTAGGTATCTGAAGCAGGAGAGAATTTCAGTGTTGGACAGAGACAGTTGTTGAGTCTTGCACGTGCTTTGTTGCGAAGATCTAAGATACTCGTCCTTGATGAAGCAACTGCTGCTGTTGATGTTAGAACTGATGTTCTCATCCAAAAGACCATCCGAGAAGAATTCAAGTCATGCACGATGCTGATCATTGCTCATCGTCTCAATACCATCATCGACTGCGACAAAGTTCTCGTCCTTGATTCTGGAAAAGTAGGCACACTTCATCTTCTTTCATTTGAGATTTGCTTTGCGTCTTCAGCTAATATAATTTGAGGTTTCCATTATCTCAGGTTCAGGAATTCAGTACACCAGAGAATCTTCTTTCGAACAGCGAAAGTTCTTTCTCGAAGATGGTTCAAAGTACAGGAACTGCAAATGCTGACTACTTGCGTAGTATAGTACTCGAAAACAAACGTACCAGAGATGCTAATGATGACTCGTCACAACCATTAGAAGGTCAGAGGAAATGGCAAGCTTCTTCACGTTGGGCCGCAGCTGCTCAATTTGCTTTGGCTGTGAGCCTCACTTCATCTCACAACGACCTCCAAAGCCTTGAAATCGAAGACGATAACAGTATTTTGAAGAAAACGAAAGACGCCGTTGTCACTCTACGCTATGTTCTTGAAGGCAAACACGATAAAGAGATTGAAGAGTCTCTTAACCAAAGCGATATCTCTAAAGAGCGTTGGTGGCCGTCTCTTTACAAAATGGTGGAAGGTAACGTTATTAATTTATTTAAGATTTCTGCTTCTCCATAGAGAAGAAATGTTTGAAGTTTCTTGATGATACATTTTGTGTATACACAATTTCAGGGCTTGCGGTGATGAGCAGATTGGCGAAAAACCGAATGCAACACCCGGATTACAATTTAGAGGGGAAATCGTTTGACTGGGACAACGTCGAGATGTAGACGCAGAAAGGCTTACATAACTTGACCTAACGATTCCAAGTTCCCTTTCTGTTTCTTGTAATACACGGAACAAGATGCCCATTTACTGTAGTGTTGTAAGTTGTAACGCTCTATAGTCAACGCTTCATTGGGAAGAGTGTGTGTGTTTGGGTACTGAGAATGTGATACCCATAATTGGAATTCAAGTTTTTAGGTTATTTTGAAAAATACATGACAGATAATAATTAAACTACATACAGATACTGATAAACATAAGCCAAAAGCCAAAAGTTTTTTTTGGGTTTGAAACTCTGTTTTCGTTCCCAACATTTATTTACCCATCTTAACAATAATACCAAAAATATATATATTCTTTGCCCAATAAGGTGATAACGACAATCCCATTTCTTTTATTTCTATAAAAGGAAACGGTGGTGGGTCTAAGGAGATTGGAGGAAAATAAATAAGGAAATAATATCAATTTAGTTTGCTTCAACAAATTTCTTAATTTGCCGATGTAGAACAAATTTAATGGGAGGAAATTTTAATAATTAGAATAATTAAAATCAATATGTTTTTATTAATTATGTTGAACTAATCTTATTATATAAAGCTGGATGCGCACGACGTGGTTGCGACACATAAGATTTTTATAACTCATAAGATTGCGAC